>JARTUT010001391.1:0-92452 GCA_030674115.1 Micraspis discolor | reverse complement strand
CTTCATTTGTTAATTTGATTCAGAATCGTTTTCATTCTACCTTTTTTTCTTATTCTCAACAGTTTTCCAGATCATCACATTCGTTTTCTCCTGAGAGAAATTGATATACCGAACACTTGTTACAGGAACTGACCGATTTTCCGATTAAAAAATTTCGTCTTTTTGTTTGTCGATTTCATTTGTTAATTCGATTTAGAATCGTTTTTGTCCTACTTTTCGTCTTTCGTATTTACAACAGTTTCCAGATAATCGCATCCGTTTTCTCCAGAGTATCATATAAAGGATGGCAGGCTTTTTCGTCATTTCTGGGAACCGAATGACTACGTCGAATCGTAAATGGGAAAACCATGGAAGCTTTGCGTTCCCAGCGAAGATCGTCCAGCCATACCACGACGAACCGACAGCTGGCCACATGGGCATCGCCAAGACAGAGTGGCCCAGAATTACTAATGGCCAAGAATGTTCCGAGAGATAGCGCAATATGTTAGAAAATGTCAGAGATGCCAGAGGTATAAAGTTTGCCAATAAAAGCCGCCGGGAAAAATGCAACCATATTGTTTTGCGGCGAACCATGGCAGACCGTCAGTACGGATCTTATTGGTCCGTTACCCAGATCTAAGAAAGGGAGCACCTCTTGGTAATGTTCCAGGACCGCTTCTCCAAATGGGTAGAGTGCAAACCCTTGAGAGCAGCCACTGGAAAAACCGTATTCCAGGCTCTTCACAGTTAGGTCGTTTTGAAATGATTGTTTGAACCACTGGAAACAGATTTTTCGAAGCTCAAGATTCAAGGTCACAGGTGATTTCTGTTTTTTCTCGTTCTCACTATTTCTACCTCATTGATTTATTTATCTTATCTTTACTTATATCTTTATCTACCGTTGATGGGCTAGTTCAACTCTCACTTCCCGTTATCTTGTTATTATTTTTTTATTTTATTTTTTTTTACGGTGGTTTTTTCCCTAGGCTTTTATGTGATACGCCGAATTGTATGACACCCCGTCACTAACCCCTGATCTGTATGCTTTATTGTTTGCTAACTAAATATTGTAAGCCAAAAGTTCAAAAGAATATATATATATATATATAGTATCTTTGTCTATATTTAGTATCTTTATTATCTATATCTTTAATTGGTATCTTTTATTATTATCTGGGGGTGAGATTTGAAAGTACCTGATATCTTTACCGATATGTCAATGGACCCAAGTTATTTATAGTTGATGAGATCATTCATTATGAGGTTTCAATTCGTTTTGGTAAGAAGATAGCTGATTCGGCAGATGAAGTTTACGAAATTTTTAGAGATTCTATTTTTCAGGACAGAGCAATTCGTATTTTTGTTCGTTTTTTGTATTTTATTTAGTTGATGTCTATATTCCTTATTAATTATTTGAACTTGATATTTTTCTCGGAAAAATTTCAGAAGTTTTCGATACACGGTGTCTCAGATAATGACACTACAGATTGATTAATTCTTAAATTTTTATTTTTTTTCCTTTTTAAAATTTTTTTGGTACTCTAAGACTTATTTTATCGTATATCTTATCTTTATCTTAATTGTCTTTATCTTCTATATTATGGTACCGTTTCTTACCTAATGGAAGTTAGACATATTCATTGAGGTAATTTTTCTTTCAAGATTTATCGGTGGTTTACTCATTTTCTTGGCATGTAACCTGTAAATTCTGGGCACCTGTCGATTTGTTGAGGTTTACCATGGTTATGCTTTACCTATTATGAATCTGAGTGTAACGATTGGTGGCTTCAAATATCTCGGCTTGGCTTTCCGGAATTTACCTAGGTTTTTTTTCCTATTTTTCCAACCATATACCGTGTGATATATCTTTACCTTTATTATGTCTACCTTGTTTACCTTTACCTTGATTATCTCTACCTTAATTATCTCTACCATGATTATATTTATCTTGGTTATCTTTATCTTAATTATCGTTTAATTATCTTTACCGTAATTATCGTTGCATTTCAATTAATGCATTTATATCTTGTGTCTTACCTTGTAACGGTTTGAAATACCGCACTGTATATTGAAGGTTGCTATCATGACTTTTCTTCGAAAGGTACAATTTTCCTCCTTTCATCCTAGGTCCATCTTTCAGAATTAATTAAAATCAGTACACATATCGTGTAGAAGTTTAGTTTAGAAAATTGTGATAAAGAAAATTAATACAGGTGGCGATCACGGTCCATCGACTTCTTTATTTTTATCTGATCGGCGATTCGATAAGAATCTTGCTGGAATTTTCATTCTTTAACCTGTTGCCGACCTGAAAAGGGGATTTGAAAATCAACAAAGTTGACGGTTCAATTTAAGAATTTTCTATTGCGTATCGTATCAGAAAATACCGAAGTTTTGTAAGAATATTAAAAACCCTTTTATATTGAAAATGTGAGTTTCGCCTAGGCGGATATTTCATGTTTAATTTGAATAATGGTTTATCATTGTTTATGACGTGATATTGACATTTTAGGGTTTTTAGTTTCGACTATCACAAATTTTATTGTCGAGGATTTTTGCTGCCTAAGATTTAGATAGGAAATATCTTAGTACCGTTTGGATTCCCTGCAGTCATCACAATATACAGTTCCTCTCGAGTAACCACCTTATAGAAAGAAGCCGTCCAACAGCAAGGCCAGTATATTCACTGTCTCAATGAATTAATTAGTTGTTTGAAGAAAGAGTTTGGTGTACCGTATATCTGATAATTAAGTCAATTATTTAGAGTATAGTTAGTGTAAGAGTACTAACCCCTATTATTTGAGAATTGAGAACAATCTTTTATGATTATTAAATACACAGATTATATATTTTTTTCCTGAGTTTACAATATCTTACATCTGTAGTTATCCTGTCTGTTTCTTGATTTACAGGCGGTGAAATCATTCTTATTTTATTTTTGTTAAATCAAGTGGCGCCCAGTTTAGAGAAATCTTTTCGATAAAGATCGCAATTTTATAATTATATTAAATCCACGACCTAAATGTTCTCCGGCGAAAAGCTGCCGTTCGCATTTGTGCCATGTAAAACCAAATTGTGCGTGGCATAAAAATTGGCGTCCAACGTGTGAGGCTCGATATTGATGTTAGTTAGCAATTTTCATTTCGATGTAATCACGATTTTGAAATTATTGTAGTTGATTTATATGTAATGAATTATTGAGTATTCATTTTTTTCAATTTTGTTCTTGATTGTTATAGTGCACCAATCTTTTTAAACATTTACTTTTTTGTGATGATTGATTATCTCGATATCGAGGACATATGTGCTGTTTATTAGCATAATTATTGACGATATTACGTTAGCGAGTTAGGTTTTGTTTTCAAAATGGAAAATAAGATAAATCCGATTCATTTGACGATAAGTGAACTTAACTATGAGTTGCGAATCAGAGGCGTAACATCAAATAGAGGACAGGATGAAAAGAGAAAAATTTTACGTCGTTTATTTCAGCGTCAAGGAACCATTCAAAATTCTCAGTTGATTGATCCAAATTTTTCGTTCGAGACTGAACAGTCTGAAATTAATTCCACATTAGAATCTATAACGCAACTTGTTATTGAATTTGAAGGTAATAAAGAAGACTCAGTTTTTAAAAGAACTAACTCTCGTTTAGCTCATGTTATTGCAAGAATTTCTCGGTTACCAATTAGTAAGGGCACAGAAGATGAAGAAGAGCGACTATCATTTAAAAATGAAACATTCGCGGCTAGTATAAGTTTGGAAGCAGATTTATACGACAAAATCACGGATGAGTTGAGTGTTGGCAATAATGCTGTTGCATCTTGTATACAGGGTGTACCCGATTTTTCACAGTCAGCTCATTGTTCATCACAATTTAAATCGGTACCAGTTTATAAATGGGGAGAAACGTTTTCCGGTGATAAAAGCACATTGAATTCATTTCTAGAAAATATTGAGGAATTGAGAAAAGCCAGACAGGTCAGTAAAACAGAGTTATTTGAATCCGCTAGAGATCTATTCACGGGTGATGCGAGATGATGGTTCCGGCAGGTAGTTTCTGATGTTAAGGTTTGGGATAGTTTAGTAGAAGCACTCAAACGCGATTTTAGGTCACCTTATCATGATGATGTTATCTGGGATAGAATAAAAAACAGGACTCAATTTAGAAATGAACCAGTAGTTATTTATTTTGCTAGAATGAACGAATTGTTCAGTCAGTTATCTCGGATTCCTGTAGAGTCTACAAAGTTGAGATATATACGGGGTGGTCTAATTTCAGAGTATCGAAAGGCCATAGCAACGGCCGAACTCAGTACCGTTTCTGAACTCTACAAGTTAGTTAAACTTCTTGAGGATGAAAGCTACTTGGAAATTGATAAACCACTAGAGAATTCTACTTCTGGTAAACGACATGAAAGTCATTCACAAATTAAAAATAATGACAACTCAAGCTTCTCTGCATTTGAGAGGAAATCTGATAAAAAAAATTATTCTCGAAATGATTCACCTAAGTTGTCAGTAGTAGATTCAAGAAATAATGATTGTTCAAATTATAGGACTAATCTTGAATGCTGGAATTGTCATAAAAAGGGACATTTTTATACCGAGTGTAAATCCAAGAGATCTAAGTTCTGTTACCGTTGGGGTTTAGGCAATGCTACTGTCGATACTTGCTCACGATGTTCAAAAAACTAAATAACGGGGCGAATTTCCGGGCCCGCGAATCATCTCAATTGTTTATGCAAAGGGCTAACCCGTCAAAAATAACTGATTCTGCAAAAGCTAAAAAGTTTCAGACTTTTCCTCATGCATTTGACAATAGACCTTTTATAGAAGTCAAATTACTAGATCGTCCAATTGTTGGTTTATTGGATTCCGGATCTAATGTTACTATTGTTGGTAATAGAGGTGTTGAATTAATGAAATATTTCAATTGTAAGATTTTAAACCCAGAAGTAAGTTTGTACATACCGCAGATGATAAAAAACAACAAGTTACCGGTCTCGTGAATTTACCAATTGTCATAAGTGATGAATGTCATGTTATAGAAGCTTCAATTGTTCTGAGCCTTAATCATGATATAATTTTCGGGAGTGACTTTTGTCAGAAATTTGGTTTAAAGATAGACTATCTTGACGGCTCATGGAACGTTCAACAAAAAATATTTCTTTGGTTTCTTCTAGTCTGTCAGTAGAGTTGAAAAGCGAAGTCGGCGATTTAGAAAGTGTGACAACAGGTCAGCAAAATATAAAAGACCATTTAGTGAAGTCTTTCAATGATGTTAGTTGTAAAAACCGTTTAGGACGAACTGATAAAATATCTCTCACAATCGACACGCGAGACGCCAAACCCTTCAGATTGAAGCAGTATCCTATGTCACCATATATGTTGAAAAAGTTAAATGATGAGCTAGATGAAATGTTGAGCTTGGGAGTTGTTGAACCTTCTATTTCACCATGGTGTAGTCCGGTTATTTTAGTTAAGAAAAAGATTGGAGAGTATAGATTCTGTTTCGATGGACGTAAGCTTAATGAAATAACTAGACATGACTCATATCCACTTCCACGAATAGACCGAATATTAAGTGGACTTACTGGAGCTAAGTTCATCAGTAGTATCGATCTGACAAAATCTTTCTGGCAGATTCCATTGGAGCCTCAATCCAAAGAAAAAACAGCCTTCAGCATACCTGGTAGAGGTTTGTTCCAATTTACAGTAACACCTTTTGGCTTGAGAAATAGCGCACAGATACAACAGCGGTTTGTTGATAAACTCTTTGATCCTGAATTCGAATAAAAAAGTTTTGCTTATCTCGATGACATCATAATTATTTCCGAAAATTTTGAAGAACATGTCCGTCATTTGAGAGAGGTTTTGAATCGACTTAAAGATGCCAATCTAACAGTTAATTTAGATAAGTGCCAGTTTTTTCGCAGCTCTCTTAAATACTTAGGTTATATAGTAGACGGTAATGGACTTAGAACAGATCCTGAAAAAATATCATGTATGGTGAATTTTCCTCGTCCGAATACTATTACAGAAATTAAAATATTTGTCTGCATGTGTTCGTGGTATAGGGCATTCATTAAAGACTTTTCCACACTGCTCTCTCCCATCAATGACTTACTCAAGGGCAAGAAAAAACGACAAGCAATCTCTTGGAATCCGAAAGCTGAGGAAGCGTTCATAAAGATCAAAGAAGCTCTAGTTGCTTCACCTATACTGACATCTCCTAATTTTGATCTTCCCTTCACAATTCAAAGTGATGCGTCTGCAACTGGCGTAGGAGGCATACTCACACAGTGTCATAACGGCAACGAAAAGGTGATAGCATACGCGAGTCGCTCTTTATCGAGGGCAGAAAGAAATTACACCGTTACGGAACGAGAACTTCTTGCGCTTGTATTTTGTTTGGAAAAATTCCGACCATACGTTGAAGGTGTAAAATTTACTGTCATTACTGATCATTTTTCGCTTCTGTGGCTCAGTAAACTTTCCAACCCCTTCGGTAGACTTTCTAGATGGGCTGTTCGGTTAAGACAATTTGACTTTGAATTAATCCATCGTAAAGGAAAAAATAATGTAGTTCCAGACTTTCTATCGCGTATACATGAATCTACAGAAGTCAGTACAATATCGATTGGGGTGAATGACGCAGATCGTTGGTATACTAAAATGAGTCATAGAGTCCAAGTAAACCAAGACGATTTTCCCCAGTGGAAACTAACTGATGGTAGACTTTATAAACTGATCCCCTCCAATGTACCTGTTGATTCCAATATTCCAGAGTGGAAGACCGTAGTTCCTAAGAATCAGAGAGAAAAAATAATACAGACTTTTCATGATCCTCCCACTTGTGGCTACCTCGGTGCTTCAAAAACAGTTTCCCGTATAGGTGAACTTCATTATTGGCCTAAAATGCGCACAGACGTTTCAAGATTTGTCAAACGATGTAAGACGTGTGGAGCTAATAAAGCTTATAATCAACCCGGGTTAGGCTTAATGGGGAAAGAGAAGAACGTAAGTCTTCCTTGGCAAGTGATTGCTGTGGATTTGATGGGTCCCTTTCCCAGATCGAGGCGCGGAAATACCTATTTGTTGGTAATATCGGATTGGTTCACGAAATATGTCATTTTACATCCAATGCGTAAGGCGACCGCTGAAAATATAAGTCAGTTTATCGAGTCAGATGTTTTCTTAAAATTTGGAATTCCACAGTTTATAATATGTGATAACGGCACTCAATTCGCTGGACGGGTGATGAAAAATCTAGCCAAGATGTACGGCGTTCAAAAGATTTGGTTTACTCCAGTTTACTCACCTCAGTGTAATTTTGTTGAAAGATCGAATCAAACAATTGGCACCACCATC
The DNA here is from genome assembly GCA_030674115.1 of Micraspis discolor. Lineage (NCBI taxonomy): Eukaryota > Metazoa > Arthropoda > Insecta > Coleoptera > Coccinellidae > Micraspis > Micraspis discolor. Next base: position 85,099 of record JARTUT010001391.1, on the reverse strand, counting down.
AGATGCTATATTAGTGAGCAAGATCACCGAGAATGGGATAAGGAGCTTTCGAAGATTGCGTTCGCAATAAATACCGCCAAACATGATGTTACTGGTTTCACGCCGGTTTTCTTGAATTTTGGGAGATATGTACCGATTAGTGGAGATTTTTATGGTACGATTCAGTCTACGGACGGTATCAAACTGCTTTCTGAAAACAGGGATTTATATGCAAATGGTATCGGACCTTTGTCAAGTACTTTTCCGGAAGTTCAAAACAGACTTCATAAAGCTTATAGTAAGAATGTGCGTACTTATAATTTTCGTAGAAGAGATTTCAATTTTGCAGTCGGAGATAAAGTTTGGCGACGAAACAAAGTACTCTCGGACGCAACGAAGAATTTTTCTCAAAGTTAGCTCCAAGGTACGTTTTGCGTAAAGTTGCTCGAAAAGTTTCCGGGCTTTGTTATTATTTAGAGGAATTAGATGGTTCTAAAGATGGTAAATGGCACGTGAAAGATTTGAAGCCATATCTTGGATCAAATTCCGACGTTTCCGTATCGTGAATTAGTTATTAGTTGTTCCGTTAGTTTGAATACGTGTGTGTTCAGTTGGGAGATAATTTTTAAATACATATTTCTGCATCAGGATTTGTCTAATAATCGTATAGGGATTTGTACAGTTAATTATAGACTATTGAATAGGTTAGGTTAAATTTAGAATAGGTTAAAAATAGGTTAGATGATTAGATAGGTAGATTAAGTCTAAGTTAGGTTATGAACAAGTTGTGGCCACAACACAAAAAAAAAACAAAACAAATAAAAAAACAAAAAATAATAATTCTAGTGATTAGGTTAAATAAGCTGATGTTTATAACAACGGGGTAAGTGAGGCTTACTCTCATTCATTTTCAACTGACCGACTCAGTAAAGCAAATTTCAAAAAAATTCAACATTGTTTCATTTTTTTCTTTGGGAGAGGGGTAGTGTAACGGTTTGAAATACCGCACTGTATATTGAAGGTTGCTATCATGACTTTTCTTCGAAAGGTTCAATTTTCCTCCTTTCATCCTAGGTCCATCTTTCAGAATTAATTAAAATCAGTACACATATCGTGTAGAAGTTTAGTTTAGAAAATTGTGATAAAAGAAAATTAATACAGGTGGCGATCACGGTCCATCGACTTCTTTATTTTTATCTGATCGGCGATTCGATAAGAATCTTGCTGGAATTTTCATTCTTCAACCTGTTGCCGACCTGAAAAGGAGATTTGAAAATCAACAAAGTTGACGGTTCAATTTAAGAATTTTCTATTGCGTATTGTATCAGAAAATACCGAAGTTTTGTAAGAATATTAAAAACCCTTTTATATTGAAAATGTGAGTTTCGCCTAGGCGGATATTTCATGTTTAATTTGAATAATGGTTTATCATTGTTTATGACGTGATATTGACATTTTAGGGTTTTTAGTTTCGACTATTACAAATTTTATTGTCGAGGATTTTTGCTGCCGAAGATTTAGATAGGAAATATCTTAGTACCGTTTGGATTCCCTGCAGTCATCACAATATACAGTTCCTCTCTAGTAACCACCTTATAGAAAGAAGCCGTCCAACAGCAAGGCCAGTATAGTCACTGTCTCAATGAATTAATTAGTTGTTTGAAGAAAGAGTTTGGTGTACCGTATATCTGATAATTAAGTCAATTATTTAGAGTATAGTTAGTGTAAGAGTACTAACCCCTATTATTTGAGAATTGAGAACAATCTTTTATGATTATTAAATACACAGATTATATTTTTTTTTCTTAAGTTTACAATATCTTACATCTGTAGTTATCCTGTCTGTTTCTTGATTTACAGGCGGTGGAATCATTCTTATTTTATTTTTGTTAAATCAAGTGGCGCCCAGTTTAGAGAAATCTTTTCGATAAAGATCGCAATTTTATAATTATATCAAATCCACGACCTAAATGTTCTCCGGCGAAAAGCTGCCGTTCGCATTTGTGCCATGTAAAACCAAATTGTGCGTGGCAACCTTCGGGAAGAAGGAGGACATGTTTATTTAAGTCTGAGTACCAGTTAATCTGCTGGGGTTCATCACTGTTATGCAATATCTTATATATATATCTGTGCGTAACCGATGATGTACCTTAGATATTTCTCTATTTTATCTGGGGATCTTTAGGATTCCATCACTTATCTTACCTTTTTTATTTTCCTTATAGATGGATCGAGGATTCATCTTGCAAGTAACCCTTGCTGGCGCCCATTATCTTTCCCTTTTTTCGCTATCCCATTATTTTTCCTTTTTTCGCTATTCTTTTGCCGTTACTTTTTCGCTATCCCGATGATACCTTTTCCTGTTTTTCTTTTCTCGCTATCCCTAATCAATCTGTAGATGTTTGCTTCGTTTGACCATTTGCCTCAATACCTGGCAATTAATATCTTATATTTTTCCTATCTCTTTTTATTATAAACTCTCGTGTTTCCTTGTTGCCTATTGTCTTATAGACAAAATAGTTTGTTTTGGGGTAATTTTTTGGCCTCATATCTGTTGGTTTTTCCGTGATTTTAATGTACCGATTTCGATTTTTTGTTGTTTCACAAAATGAAGCTGAAAGCTTCTCCAGTGTTTTGGTGGATGCGCATTTCACTTTGAATAACTTAAATTCAAGTATTTTTGATATTTTGCGCAGTGACTTATAATTTTAGTAGCTTCATATACATTTCTATTTTATTATACATATCGCTCCAAATTTAGCTATCTATATTTTTATGTAAATTCGAGATCTGTCTTGATCGAAATTGACTTTGTCTCATCAACTTTTTGGCAAAATAACTTTTCTCTATTATAAAAAGAAAAATTTTTTTCGAAAAAAATTTTTTTTACCGAGTAAAGGGGGTGTGTAACGGTAGGATTTCCGGTTGAGTTTAATCGCGTAAATCCGCCTGGAAGTCGGCATAGGAATTTCGGTTATCTTCACCTTGGAATGCTGCGCGGTGCGCAGGATCGATATCGTAGCCACGTAGCCGATAATTTAGATCTAAATCGATTTCTTTTCCGTACCAGAGTTGCTGGGAGAAACACGTCAGAGATGTTATATTTCTTCCCGTGAATTTTAAGTGCAAATTTTCGATGGCGGAATGAATTATTCCGCTAAACCCGTCGGGCTATGGAATTTTGTCGTCGACCTATCAAGTACAAAATTCATTGAAGTTGAGAGCTTGTTGCCAACTTGCAGCAGTGGCGTACAGAACATTTCTTTGACTGAAAAACCACCAGAGGAGATAATTTTCCTGGAATCTCAGTATACAAGGATAAACAGGATAAGTTTCAGTGAGGGGGATAGTGATTACCTGTGAAACATACATGACCGAATATCTTGTCAATTCCACTCAATTTAGACTGTACATTTGTAAATAACTGATATTTGTAAAAAGTGGAATAAATAACGACTGTTCAATTTCGAACTTTAATTGACTAGAGTAGAGGCATCAAAATTCTCTTACCTGCTCCCCAACGTGGGGCAAAAAAATTTATTTTTGTTACACACCTTTGTTAAGGTCATATCTCCCGTTGTTTACCATGTTAAAGATAAATTTGGTAATTATCTACGGCATATACATATCAAAGACCTAAAACCGTGTTTGCAAGGTGATAGCAATGAAAGCGTGTAAAACAAGGAGAGCGTATAAGTTAATCGAATCTGACTACTAACGGCACCATAGTTCCGGTGATAGCCGAAAGAAAAGTCGCACCTTCTGGTCCTCCTCCAGCGGTGTGTAGGTCGCAGCAGGGAGGGATCAGTCCCGTCATTGACTACCGTCCGGTACGTCTCCTAGGAGGAGTATTTGGACGAGTGTATGAGATGACGAGTCCCGATGACACCCCAAAATTCGCCCTAAAAGTTGCCACCCTGGACGTCTGTTCCGTCACCGAGGAACAATTCCTGAAACAATTTGAACACCCGAACGTGCTGAAATTCATAACCAGCTAGAAATGGTTTAATTCCACTATATGACATTTTCTGTAAATGAAAGGATAGCATAGAATAGAACCTGAATATTATTGATTCAGCTAACAACAGAGGTGTCACACGATGGAAAGAAAAAAAAGGACAGAGAGAAGAAAAAGAAAAATCAACTTGAAACGCTCACAAAAAAAACTCAAATTATTAGCGTGACAATGTATGAAATAATTATCTTATAAATGAAATATCTTGAAATACATGATATCACGTATTGAGAAGTTACGTGAGTCCGAACCTTATTTTCAACACGTATTTTACTAAATTCTTAGAATTTTAAGTCCTTCTGTTTTTTTTTTCACCTTGTATCGGTTTTTTGTCCTTTAGATATTTTTGATTTCATTTAATAGGTTCGCTGCCCTTTTTTTTCAATATATTTTTGGTTTCATTATATAGGTTCTCTGCCCTTTTCAATAAATTTTTGATTTCATTATATGTATAGGTTCTCTGCCCTTTTCAATATATTTTTTAATTTCATTGTATAGGTTCTCTGCCCTCTTCAATATTTTTGTTTTCATTATATAGGTTCTCTGCCCTTTCATTAAATAGGTTGCCTGCCCTTTTCATTATATAGGTTCTTTGTCCTTTTCAATATTTTTATTTTCATTATGTCACGGTTTCAAAATTCCTGCTCCAGTTAGTACCTGCAAACCGAACTGGTGGCGTTAGTCGCAGTAGTTTGCCAGCTTATCTCGTACTTTTCGATGGACGCCGTTGTCGGTGGTCCTACCATCAGCAAAGCCATTACTTTAACTTACGCCGGAGAGAATGGACGTGTAAAATCGGTGATAAGTTTGGCATCGAGAACACCCTCTATCGTCCGCCATCGATAAACTTTGCATCCAAGTTGGCTGCCAAATATTCCGGTCCGTACACCTTTGTTAAGGTCATATCTCCCGTTGTTTACCATGTTAAAGATAAATTTGGTAAATATCTACGGCATATACATATCAAAGACCTAAAACCGTGTTTGCAAGGTGATAGCAATGAAAGCGTGTAAAACAAGGAGAGCGTATAAGTTAATCGAATCCGACTACTAACGGCACCATAGTTCCGGTGATAGCCGAAAGAAAAGTCGCACCTTCTGGTCCTCCTCCAGCGGTGTGTAGGTCGCAGCAGGGAGGGATCAGTCCCGTCATTGACTACCGTCCGGTACGTCTCCTAGGAAGAGTATTTGGACGGGTGTATGAGATGACGAGTCCCGATGACACCTCAAAATTTCGCCCTAAAAGTTGCCACCATGGACGTCTGTTCCGTCACCGAGGAACAATTCCTGAAACAGTTTGAACACCCGAACGTGCTGAAATTCATAACCAGCTACGTAACAGAAGACGTCCTAGGCATCGGGACGGAGTTGATGGACACCGACCTATTTGTATAAGGTATATTACATGAACAAATAAACAATAAGGTAGCAGAGGCTTGATAATAAGAATTAACTTGCCTGTACGCTCCTAAACTGCATTTTGAACATACACTTTCTTAGCTGAAGATACATGAAACCCAAACAGGAAAAAAATACAAAAAACCATCAGTTCTCTCCCAATATTCACCCTAATAAATGTTTGCCCACTCCGTTTCCGAAACAAGAAAAAAAATCCAGTCACAATCAAGTTTCTGATTAGCGAATTCCGCATTTTGAATAGTCTAGCACTGGTTAATGAAGTCACTCATAACTCCACGACCGACACTCAAGATCCAGAGTCGAGCAGCCCTTCTGAACTTATACATGGGCCTCAAGGTTCTATGGCCAACAGGAAAAACTCCATATACTCTTGGTGCCAGGTATGAAGAACAACGCTGACCGATGCTCTTCCTACATCTTGTTCTCTTAAATGTGGTGTCTCTTTTTCTGGTAAAATGAGAGTGATCAACCTGATCAATAATTATTTTATTGGTGTATACCTGGCCAAGCAGTTTCATACAGTAAAGTTGACGGACATCTAGGACATCAGATATCCTGAACAACTCGTCACTAGGGAAGGTAGGTATTTTATTATATATCACTCTCAGTAACCACTTTTGGATGACAAAAACTTGTGCCAGGTGGGAATCGTATGTAGCACCCCATGCTATATTTCCGTAGCTTAAATGAGGCTGGACCAGAGAAATGTACAACATCCTAAGGTGCCGGATATCTAGATGACTTCTCAAGAACTTGAACTTCTGCAGCATTCCTCGAAGTTTTTTTACAATGTAGTTGCAGTGGCATTTCATGTTCCTATCTACAATAACTCCCAAATATTTTACCGTTTCCGACTCCTTTATACAGACACCTCCGACATTCAAGGACCCCAGGTTTGGCTGTCCAGATTCATAAATTGAGAATGCTAAATAAACAGTTTTATCCGTATTCAGAGTCAATTTGTTATACTGCAGCCAATTTACAATAATTTTAAAATCTGTCTCAGCCACGTTTTTCACCTCCTCCCATGTATTACCTTCGTATACCACAGAAGTATCATCGGCGAAACTGAATACTTTACCACGGGTATTCATCTTTAGCAGACCATTCACATAAATGTTGAACAAGAGCGGCCCCAGGACTGTACCCTGCGGAACACCGTAAGTTACAGTATTTTCATGGCTTATTTCATTTTCAACTTGAACATACTGCTTTTTATTCTCTAGGTAATTCTCCAACAATCGGTAAGTGGTCCCCTGAAGCCATACGTTTCAATTTATCCAAGAGTCCAGAGTGAGAGATAGAGTCAAATGCCTTCGAAAGATCCAAGAATATACAGAGAAGCGGGACACTTCTATCCAAACGATCGTAAATCAACGTTGTAAGCTCTCTGATAGCATCCTCGGTAGATACACCCTTTTTGAAACCGAATTGCCTCTCTTCAATTATGTTATGTCTATTTAAGAAACTGAGAATGCGATCTTTAATAGCTTTTTCGACAATCTTGGAAACTGCAGAGGTTAGTGTAATTGGCCTATAATTGGAGATCTTCTTTTTGTCGCCGCTTTTTATAGAGTGGCTTAATTACACCCACTTTTAAACAGTCTGGAAAGCACCCAGAAGAAAAACACGCATTTATAATATGGGCTAGTGGTGTAGACACTTCGTTTTTGACTTGTTTCAGTGTGTCGGATCTTATGCTATCCAACCCTGGTGCCTTTTTGGACTTCAGCTCTCCAATCAGTTTGATCACTTCCGTGGTATCCACAGGCTTAAAAACAGCTATCTCTCATGTAGCACACTTCATCCACGTGACCATCAACATCTGAGACATCACCTGCCAGAACTTCTCCTATCTTAGCATAATAATCGTTAAATGCGTTGGCAATAATTTTTTTATCTTTAGTTATACCCCCATTCTCATCCAGTATTTCGTCTATCCTTATTGCAGATGATCTAGTACCACAAATTTCATTTACATGTTTCCACACAACTGCAGATTTATTTCGATCTCTCTCTACACTCTTCTGTAAATATCTTTTCTTGCTGGCTTCAATTAATTTGAGAAGTTTATTTTTGTAGGTGGTGTATTCTTGCTTCAGCTTCCGATTTTCGGGATCCTTTCTATGAGCTGTATAACGACTATTTTTCTCGTTGATGGACTTTAGGAGACCCTTTGTTATCCAAGGACGCTTGCCGATCTGCTTATTATTGAAAGTCACTCGGTTAGTATTTCCGCTGATATGGTTTTTCACTATTTCAATGAAGTAATTCATCTTTAAATGAGGATTTTTTTCGTCATAGACTCCACTCCAACTTTCACTCCTCAGATCCGAGATTAAATTCTCATAGTCAATATATGTACGGAACTTTTGATTTGCATTGTTTTTCACAGGAAGTTGCCCGCGCGGAGGGTTGATAGTTATAAATGTGGGCCGATGGTCAGTTATGTGGTAGTTCAGTACGTAGCTGTTCATTGTTTGACTTAATTCATTTGGACACTTTTGCCTGACATAAAAATGGTCCAGACATGTTCTGCTGTCAGGGCGAGTAACTTTATTTATAAGTGACTCGTATCCATTTGAGCCCATTATATTCTTATAGTCTTCAACACTTTTATCATCTTGAGTCAATATATCCACATTAATGTCCCTGTTATTACGTGATAATCAAACCGTGTATCCAGATGTTGAAGATAGTGAAATAATTGTTCGTTGAATGCATTTATTGATATTTTGGGCGATTTATAAATTGTAGTTAATTTCACACCTCTTCCTGCATACACAAAATCTATTTCTATTCCCTTAGAGTCAGAAATATACACAAATTTGGAACTGAAGTTAATTGTTTCCTTGATATACACTATTCAACCAGGTAATCGACGAGGGTCCCGTAGGAGAGAGCAGATTGCAGGAAATCATGACACAGGCTTTCTCCGGGCTGGCGGCATGCCATTGCAAAGAATCTTGCACCGGGACATCCAACCGCAGAACCTCCTGCTCAAAGGCAGCAGAGTCTGTGTGGCCGATTTCGGATTGACCATTAGGTTGGCCAGCAGGAATGCGAAAGTAAAGGGCCGTGCGGGGACCATTCCATACATGGCCCCGGAAATTGTGAAGGGCCTGCCGTACGATGGCGATGGGGATGGTGGCCATATTCGCCGGAACCGGGGTATAGCCCTTCTCGAGCGAGGGTGCGCAGGAAGCGATAGCGGCGGTAGACGGGGAATATTCCGGGCCCGAATTCACCCAGCTACCCGCTTCCGTGGCGGAAGCCGTGGGGCCGCTGCTACAGGTTCAGGCGGAGGCGAGGCCCCTAGCAGATTTGGGAATCCAAGCCTTCAAGAATCTCAACCAAGGAGAGGAGGAAGAAGAGATTTTCCCCCGGCCGGAGTTGGGTAACGTTCATTTTGAGATTTATTACGGTCACTCATACTCCAGTCCGGTTTTACACACCAACTTGTGGTGTAATGATCATCCACCCTGCCATTCATTAGGGTGAGATCACGAAAGAGAGGAGATTTCCCGATGCATGGCGGGTGGCGTCGGTCGTGGTTCTGCTAAAGTCCATGGATAAACCCATAACGGAGGTGGGGTCATATAGGCCGATCTGTCTCTTGCCTGTGTTGGGGAAGATTCTGGAACGAATTTTAATCAGGAGGCTAGAGGCAAAGACTGGGAGTATGTCTGAAAGACAGTTTGGCTACTCGAAAAGGAAGTCAACTGTCGAAGCATGGAAGGCAGTTGAACGGGGAGTCGCGGAGGCCCAGGACAAATATGTTCTAGGTATCTTCGTCGAATTCAAAGGGGCATTTGACCGCTTAAAGTGGGGGTATCTCCTGAACTGACTAGATGATTTCGAATGTGATGAAATGGCACTGTGGAATAGGTATTTCCACTCGAGAGAGGCTCGAATGACAAGTCAGTTTGAAACTGTTGTGAAAGAGGTAACGAGAGGGTGTCCACAGGGATCCATTGCAGGACCCAAAATGTGGAATGTATGCATTGATGAATTGTTGAAGACGTACGAAAGTAGAATAATAGAGGTTTTTGCATTTGCGGATGACGTGTTCATCATGGTGAAAGGGAACAGTCGTCTTCAGCTTGAGCTGAAGGGGACTGAAACTATGGCTTTGTTGGCTGACTGGGCTGCTAAGGCAGGAGTATGTGTGAGCACAAACAGTATGCATGATGCTGAAAGGGAAATTATCTGCTGGGCGTCCTCCACAGATAAAGATGAATGGGTAAAGCACCAAGAATGTCAGAAGTACGAAATATCTAGGTGTAAGGGTAGAAGAAGGGCTCAAATTCTCTGGGCACTTATCTGATTTAAGAAGTAAGTTAGTAAAACTAACTGGATGTCTGGGAAGAGTCCTAAGGAAAGATTGGGGACTTGGAAGGCAAGCTATGCATGTGGTATATGGTGGCATGTTTAAAGCATGCGCCATGTACGGGGCAGAAATTTGGTACAAGGAAATGCATGAGCACGCAAGGGATAGTATAAATAGGTGTCAGAGGGTGGTAATGGGGGCTTGCTTTAGGGTATGCCCACTGAAGCAATGAATGTCTTGATGGGTGTCATTCCATGGGAATTATTGTCTGTTGAGCTGGGTGTGGGGTACAAGCTCAAAAAGGGCTTGTCCCTGAATGCATTTGATCGTATGTACGTAAACGAAAGAGAAACTAGTCTCATGGAGAGAATAAAAGAGCTTGAACAAACGCTGAGACAAGAATGGTAGAAAAGGTGGAGCATGAGCGCCAAAGGCAGAGTCACGCATGGCTTTATAGCAAGTGTTGGCTTCGCTGAAGAAAATGAATGGTTTAACCCCAACCTGTACTTGGGATTTCTCATTACAGGTCACGGGAGCATGAACGAGTGTTTGCATAGAAGGGGTCTCAGCGAGAGCGATAGATGCGTTTGTGAGGCGATAGAGACGTGGAAACACGTACTATTTGAATGCAGTGAATATGCTTAAGAAAGAAGGGTAATTCTAGAGGGTATGCTAGTGGGTGCTAGCATATCCACGAATGTAAGCTGGATGATTGAAACAAGAGAAAGATATGAAAGGATGGGCTGCTTTTCTCGGGTTGTTTTTAACAAGCGTAGAAATAGAACTATTATAGTTTCTTTGAGGGATTCGTCCCCTGGAAATCTTGATGTGGGAGACGATTGATATATCATTTTTGGGGGGTAATGTGGTGCAGGGCGGTACTGGTGGTCAAAGGCGCACTTCACTAGCTCTGGTGGGTCGGAACTCTGCCCCTTGGGGCTGGGGGTGTGCTTATTCCACAAGGTATCGACGGAATTGGTGACCCCGCACAGGTAACCCTAACTTGCTTCAGCTAGGCATGGGCTCTCAAGGTCCAAAAGTAGCGAGGGAATACGATCCCGAAGCATATCCAAGGGATGACGCTATAATTCTTACCACGGGAGGTGCAGATGCCTGCAAGGGGTGTTCTCGTTGCACTCGACCTGCCGGTGTAGGGGTTCATCCGCCTGTCTGCCCAATTGAGGTCGGACTCGTGGTGGCAGTGGTTGAAAGCCCGCATGCTGGGCGAGAGGGAGCTTGCTCCTAGAACTTGAGTTTTCGAAGCCGGACTGGGAGCGAATCATTTATTTGTGACGCAATGCTGATAAGGCATTCCTCTATCCCTCGCCATCAGGGGCCGTGGTCATAAGCCTTCGGGTGGGAAGGTCACGTTAAATAAATATGTTTGTGTATGTCCAAACCCAGGGACCATAGTCTGCTCGAGCTGTGAAATGCTCGGGGTCTTGTCCAGAATTGCCCATGTCGACAGATCACATCCAGGACAAACCGAGAAGCTAATTTGAGGGAGGAGACGAGGCTAGGTCCTGGCTTGTTGCGAAATGAGAAAGGCGACCAATTCCCTATTCCGTAGAGGTGCAGTGCCAACTTCGGAAGACGCCGACAGTGCTGAGGAACATCTTGCGAGCTTCCTCTACAAGAGGTGTCAGACTGCGAGTCCGAAGCATCGTTGGTTGAAGCGGAGAACACAGGGTTGCGCATAGTTAAAAAAAAACACTTTCAGTTTTTTATCAGGACGAAAGGGGGTGTGTAACGAAGTAACTAATTTTCCATTTTTTTTTAAATTTGTTTAATGTTATTTTTTTTGCTCAGCCATTGCGCCGGCACGTACGAACAACGGTGGAGAAATTTAATGTAAAAAATGCGTGAAAAAGGTGAAAACCTACATAAAGTGTAGCAGGTGTAGACCCTTAACACAGGTGGGCTATTGTAGGATGCATGACTTGTTGAGTCAACAGAATTGGTCATTTATCGATGATATGTCTTTGTCACCAGATGATTGTTTTGAAAAATTTCATAGATTTTTCATAGAAATATACCACGAATTCTTTCCAGAAGTTTCTATAAAGGCAAGAACTTGTGACTCTGGAGTAAAATGGTTTTCTGCTGAGATGGGTGAGATGAGAGAGAAGTTGAGACTTTATGATGCATTGTTTAATCACTTCAAAAATGACGACATAAAAGTATTGAGAAACAAAGCTCGAGGAGAGTATAGGACAGCACTGCGTAGAGCTCGTATAACAGCTCATGACAATTATATTATGAATTCTAGTAACCCGAGTAAAAATATGTGGAAAATAATAAATATTAAAAGACAGTCTGAGGTAGTTTCGTCAGTGCCCTTGAGCCCACAGGAACTGAATTCCTACTTCATCTCATTGCCACATGAACTGGTGGATAATTTACCAAATATTGATGTTACAAAGCCTGAGATAACGGTGGAAGCAAGTCATCAACATGTAAGTGGTTTTCAATTCCAGGATGTTTCATTTAACAATACAAGGGATGTAATAAGTTCACTGAAGGGAAGTAAATCGAAGGACTACTATGGTCGGTCAGTAACACTTTTGAAAAGAAATGTAAACCAAATAGTGAGGCCTCTCACTAAAATTTTTAACCGTTGCATTAAAGGAGTTTTCCCAGATTGTCTGAAAGTGGCGAAGGTGATCCCAATACATGAAAAGGGTGATAAGAATGACAAAAAAAATTATAGATCAATTTCCTTACTCCCTATATTCCCGAAGGTCTTTGAGAATATCATTTACCAACAGATAATAAACTATTTCGAGAATGAAAATCCGTTTCACAGGAATCCATACGGGTATAGAAGGAGGTCAAGTGCATGCGATGCTGTAATACGGTTTGTCGAGCATACACTGGATTGTTTTGAGTGGGGTTTACTTTCACTATCGATATTCTTAGATCTAAGTCGAGCTTTTGACTGCGTAGCTCCACACGCTCTTGTTAGCAAGCTGTCAAACTATGGTTTTGACAAAAACAGTCTCAGACTCATTGAGTCCTATTTCTTCAACATCTGAGTCTTGGTGTGCCTCAGGGTTCTATATTAGGACCCCTTCTATTCATAATCTTTATGAATGATTTTTCTTTTTTCATGGCTGCCTACGAACATCTCTTATGGGCAGACCACTCAGGAATTACCGTGGAACATAAGGACCTGCAAGGAGCTGAGCAGCTGGCATCTGCAGCGGCACTGAAGGCTAAGGAGTGGTTTGCATTAAACAAGCTGGTTTGTAACGAAGAAAAGCCAGACACTATGTTGTTCAACCTAAGAGGTCTCGAAAATCACAATACCAATGAATCGATAAAGTTTTTAGGAGTTCATCTGGACCCTAGTCTCGAATGGATTTCTCATGCCAACGAGACAGCATCAAAACTGGTCAGGAATATTTTTCTGATTCGTAACTTGGCAAACATCGTATCCAGAAAGGTAGTCAAAGTTGCCTATCACAGCCTAATCGAGTCACATCTGCGGTATTGTGTTCTCATCTGGGGTAACTGCATCAGCAGAGAGACTATTTTCAGATTGCAGAGGAGAGCGGTTGGAATAGTGGCTGGCCTGGTGTAATGGGACGTCTTCTTCGTCCTGGGACTCTTCTTCTAATAATATATCGATTTTTTCCACACAAGAAATTGAAACCCGATATTTAACACCTAACGTTTGAAACGAACGGACAACCTTGTCTCGGATATAGTGAAAATCAGTTTTTATTGTTTGTCTATCTGTATTTTTTAAACGTTGCCAAGAAATAGCTACTTTTGATGTGAAATCGTTGAAAAGAGCTACTAAATTGTCTCGAACTTCAACTCTAGATGATTGACTTTTTGGAACATTTTTCTTCAAAACTCTTTTAGATTGATTTTTTATTTCTGTTGCTATAAGTAAGAGGTTGCCTATGACACTTTTCTCTTTTTGAGACTGCATAAAACATTCAGTAACTATCACTATAAAATTAAACTACGATTGTCATTATGAGAACTAGATGGAGAAGTATAAAAATATTACGAGCATGTTCATTCTCTCACCCATTTTTCGCTCTACACTCACAAAAGAACTTCACTTTTATCACTAGATGTTTTTCTCTCCTATATTGCTGCCACCGATGCCATCGATGCTGTGGCTTGTTGCCTCACTCTCCTCGTCAAATTTTTCTTGTGCATCTTGTATAGTTTGAAGAAAAAATTGAGCACCCATATAGCTAATATTAAATATAACACTATTTTCATGTCTGTTGAAATATTGTATTCACTCTCTTGCACTATAAAGTTTGAATTAATTCTTTCACGTCCTGCGTGGCATCCTTAGAATGCGAACTTCCCATTTTATTTCTCTAAATGTTCACATTGCCATCATACTCTTCTCCGGTACTTTTAGAATCCGGATATTGTTCGGTATCATCTCGACACTTATATTTCACGATGGCAGGATCGCCATGTAATGGGACGTCGGTGAATAAAACGAAAGTAGATTTATTTATTTATTTATTTATTTATTCACATTGGAATATATACAGGCATTCGCCCAGAAACAGTATTCACATATATACAAACTATTTCCAACAAAAGGAAATTCCTAAATCATACATTCACAAAATAACAAGAACCTATTATCTAATACCAAATAACATAAAATACCAACCCGATAAATGAACAAAACAGGCTTACATTAAATCCTAAAATTATCGATCAGAAGCCTCAAGATTGTCTCTGATAGTTTTCTTCAACCTTACCAATGGATCGTGAAAAATATCAACGTTCACACCAAGAGCATTACATGTCGTCATAACTCTATGGAGTGGGGAGTTCTGCGCCGAATTAGTGTTTCTGATAGTGCCATAGAAAGTACCGAAGGATCTCAAACCCACATTTGGAACCCTTAGAGATATAAAATTCAAAATTTCTGACGCCAAAATCCTTCCTCTAATGATCTTACACGCGAATAATACATCCGTAAGCTGTCTGCGATTGGACAAACTCATCATGTTGAATCGGCGTCGAATAATCGTATAATCGTGATTAACAATGTTTAATTTATTCTTATACGCTAGATATCTCAAGAACCTATTCTGAACACTCTCCAAGCGCTGTACGTAGCATTTATACCTTGGGTTCCATACAGTGGACGCAAAATTCAACCTACTATGGACAAAAGAATAATAAAGAGTCAGCAGTGTTTTATTTTCCTTGAATTGGACACTATTACGAATAATGAAACCCAGCATTTTATTGGCACTATTCACAATTTTCTCTATCTGCAAGTCGAAAATGAACCTTGAATCCAAAATAATGCCCAAATCTGAAACACTGTCGACCGCCCTGATAGGTCTACCATTTATGGAGTAATCAAAATCCAGAATATAAGTGTTTCTAGTGAAGGATACTCTACAACACTTCTCAAAGTTGAGAAACAGAGAATTCTCCTCACAATACCCCTGGAGTCGCATAAAATCCTGCTGTAACTTCAGGCAATCACCCCATGTCTTCACTGGTCTGAAAAACTTTAGGTCATCAGCATATAGAAGAAATTTAGAGTATCGAAAACATGTCCCGATGTTGTTAATATAAATGAGGAATAACAGAGGGCCCAAATGAGTGCCCTGAGGTATACCCGAGGTGTTCTTGAATGTTCTCGACCTACAACTATTAATAGAAACATACTGGGACCGATTCAAAACGTATGATTCTACCCATCTCAGGAGACTACCACAAATACCCACCTCCGCAAGGCGACGAAATAACAAAGAGTGAGATATCTTATCAAAAGCTTTGCTAAAATCAGTGTATACCGAATCGACCTGAATGCGCGAGTCAAGATTATCTTGAACATTCTCCAGAAAACAAACGAGATTCGTTTCAACACTTTTACCTGGCATAAAACCATGTTGCTGGTCGATGATCAGATTTTTAACTTGGTGAAACATGGATTTATAAATAATGGACTCGAAAAGTTTAGCAAAGGATGATAATATGCTGATAGGGCGATAGTTCTCAACACGATGTTTCTGACCACCCTTGAAAACCGGAACTATAGCCGACACCTTCCACCGACTCGGAAAGACACAAGCGGTCAACGACTTATTAAAAATGATGAACAGCGGTCGCGCCAGGGAATCGGCGCATTCTCTTAAGACAATGGGGGGGATTCCATCTGGCCCTGGACCTTTGCACACATTTACCGACCTCATTGCGTCGATTATTTCGTCAATGGTAATATGTAGTATTGCATTTAAGTTGTTTGCACCGTAACAATTATCAACAAATCCCGGAGTGCGCGAGCTGTCCGAACCCGAAGAAGGTACCACGAAATTTCCCATGAAAAAGGAGGAGAAAGATTCAGCAATCTCAGGGGCCGAAGAAGCGCAATTGTCCCCCAAAAACATATCGGATGGAATGTTACCGTGTTTCTTTTTAGCTGAAATGAAACTGAATAAACGTTTGGAGTTTTCCGAAATTTCCGACTTCACTATCCTCGAATAATTCACAAAATCCTTCCTGATAAAGCGCTTGGAAAGTGTTCGCAGCTCTCTAAACTTCCTCAAGTCTTCCCGGTTGCCGTAAATCTTCCACCTCACATGATATTTATTCTTAGATTTAATTAATTTGACAGTTCCATGAGAATAATAAACAGGAAAGTTCAACAGATTCCTAGAATCCCGTCCTCGACAGTCTCTGCAACTCCACTGATTACCAGTCAAGGTGGTGATAATAGCACCTTGACTTTTTGTTACCTCGAAAACTCGAAAAAAAAGGCTTCGAGTCTCGAGTTCTAAGCACCGCTTTCGACAGAAGCCTCCGGATTACCGAGCACTTTTGCAAAAGTAATTGAATATTTCGAGCACTAAGCACTAAGCACTTTAGTGGGAACTATTTTATGTAATGTTGTTTGATTGAGATGAGAACTCTTTAGCTTCATCGACATATCTAAAATTATGATTTCGAGACTGGGAAAAACTCAAAAGCCATTTTATTTGTTTTGTGAAACGCATGCATTCAATTTACATTCTGGTACTAGTTAATCTTATTCGTCGATCTCAATCTGAATGGCTGTTCCTAATCAATGCATAAAGTTGAATTAATAATCGAATACCAATTATTTTATAAGCGAGAACACAATACTGAAAAAATGTGGAAAGCACTGACGTGAGATCAGGAGATTTTACGCGCTTGTTCTAAGTCTTTTTTCAGACTTAAAAAGAGTGCGATTCAAAATCAGCCAGCACAATGAGTGTGAAAGAATCAATAAACATATATCTTAAATGGAAGTTGAGTGGACTTACAGTTCAGCAAATTCTTCGATCTGGCATTCTTTCCACATTTCTATACCATATATAAGTTGTTGTAGTTGAGTGTCATCAATTATAACCGAATTTCAGATTCATAATTGCTGAGCTATCGGACAGGTCTGGCCCAATAACTAACTTGACTTATATTTGGATAATAAACTAATTCTATTAATATGGAATCTCTATCTCATCTCTTTCGGAAGATAGAGAATATTCAGCCAAACATTTTCAAATTGGACCACCGTTTCTTCATCACGAGTTAAATCCAACCGATGGCGATCATTTTCAGCTCGATATTCAGAAATTACAGACATTTGGGTAAAAAATAGTCCTCTTGTCGCAAAATTCATAATGACATTCCCATTCAAAATATGACAACTGCACACACCAGTATTTTAGACATGTTTGTCATAAAAATGAACACACAGAATTAGTTTCATTTTCGGCTCAATATTCACTCATTATGACAACTTGTCATAAAATTAAAACCACCCTCATAGAGATTTATAGTTGATGTTATGTGAATTCATAGATAGAAATATAATCTGTGACTTCATTTTCAGAAAACTCTTATATCTTCTGAAGATTGTACGCTATGATGATGAAATTTTAAAATATTTCAGGTACCTATACCCTGCATAAATGCCCTAAATTGTTGTGATCTGACGAATAACTTATGAGATATCGTGTATTGAAAAAAACATTTTGGGAATTTTAAAAAATTTTCTCTCGTGACGATTTTCTCGAAATTTGGCACACTCCTTCCTTTTTAACGCTATCTAGACATTCTCTAAGTTACGAATTGATAGGATGAATATTCAAGAAATTAATGTTATTAACTGCTAAACTATTCGATGGATTTGGACCAATAACGAACTTGACCGAGATATTTGGACACTCCACCTATTCTGAAAAAATGAAAACTCTAGGTCCCTCATAATAAACAAGGGATATGTTGTCTGTGACCAGCTGAGATTTCTTCCAGTGAACTGATTGAGGAGTATTTGAATTGTATGTTGATAGGACATCTGGCAAATTAAATCAAATCGAATTTTGTATTTGTAAAATACAAAATTCTGGTAATATTCTGGGGCATACAAATTATCGGTAATCTCGATTTATGTACGAATTCTTGTTGATTTCGAAGGAATATCTGAGTATTGAAAAAATGTTTTTGGGAATGTTTTAAGAATTTTCTACCGTGTCAATTCCTTCGAAATTTGGCCAACCCTTTTATTTCAAAATCGTCCAAGGTACGAATTGATCGGATGAATATTTTAGGAATTATTGCGAAAATCAACTTTCAAATGCTAAACTATTCGATGGATTTGGCCCAATAACGAACTTGACCGAAATATTTGGACAATCAACCTATTTTGAAATTATGAAAACTCTAGGACTCTAGGTCATCTACTTCGGAAGATAGAGAGTAAACAGCCGGAGGGCCCGCGTCCGGACATACTCAAATGTTCTTCATCAGGAAGTCGAACCCAATCAATTGAGACATTTGGGTAAAACGATAGCTCGCTGTTCCCCTAGAAACAAGCACGCAAAAATGAGGGCTGTATTTCAAGGATTGCCATAACTTTCGAATTCACCGGTTACCCACCGAGTGCCACTGATAAGGTAGTTATTGAACCGTTATTGAACCCTGGTTTTGTGTATTTCAATATCTCCGTGAGCTTAGGGCTTAATTGAACGTTTCACAAACTTTCCAAATAATCAACAAATTTGCCGACGGAAATTCCGAAGAGTGCTAAGATTGATGGGTCATAAAAAATATGCACAAGAACATCTGGCTTAAAAATTCCCAATTGGGAACGGCAGTTTGGTCTAACGTTTTTGTGAAAATATTCGTTTGTTTACAATATTTTAAAAGAGCTTATCAATCTTCTTTTATTATGGTGTAATATCCATTTTAATCAATGATATGATGTTGTGAAAAAGAGTACAGAAAATTTTGTGCAATAAATCATTCTAGTCTAGTTCGAATTTTCGTTTTATTTCACATCTATTCGAATTCCGTCCATTTGAACCAGTAATGAATGAAGTTTATTTAAGAATATGGTTTTCCTCGTTTACCATTTTTCAGTTGGAATCTACAAATTTGCTCAAAGTATTTCTACCGTTTTCGCTCTCTGACGTTCGAGACTACTGATGTGATGCATTGTTCGCTTTAGTGTGGATGGAGCATATAAGTGAAAAATCTGAAAATGCTGCAAAGCAGTCTCAACGCGTTTGTTCTATAAGTGATACGATATAAACATGCATTTATACGAACACAATTTAGCCCTTAAACAACTTCAGACTCATGAATTGTCATCAATGGAAACATAAATTATTGAAAAATAAGCATTTGACCTACAATGCACAAAACACATTTTGATGAATACCATATAATTTCATCCAGAAATCGTTATGAAATCAAATGTAGCTGATAATCAGATTGTTTATAGAAACTTTCCTATTTTTCAATCTATTCGCTTTCGGTTCCATAAAATTATAATATATTTTCAGGATTGATGAAATTTAATTATATTCAGGAAATCAATAACGTCCATAGAAACATCATAGATATCTGACGAATATCTTATAAAGAATCGGTTCTAATAAAAGATTTTTTTGGGAATTTTTAATAAATTTTCCAGAGTGGCGATTATCTCGAAATTTGGAAAACCATTTAATTTAACATCATTAAAACACCTTCTAAATTATAAATTGATCAGATGAATGTTCTAGGCGAAAATCAAATTTTGAATGCTAATAACTAACGATGGATTTGGCCAAATAACGAACTTGACCGAGATATTTGAACGATCAACCTATTCTGAAGAATGAAAACTCTAGGTCATCTCCTTCGGAAGATAGAGAGTATACGATCGGAGGGCCGGCCTCTGACCTACTTAAATTTGACCAAGGTTTCTCCATCAAGAAGTCGAACTCAATGGATTGAAACCATTTTCGGCTCGATATTCGGAAATTACAGACATTTGGACAGAACGATAGCCCGCCTGTTCCATTAGTAACAAGCGCGCAAAAACAAAAAATTTTCTGGCCTTCATAACCATAAAGTCAAATCAATGGTGACTGAAGAAATACTGAATATTAATTCAAAACGATCATATTATCTTTGCGCACATAAAAAAATCAAATACCGTACCTGCTTATAATGACCCTACTTCAAGAATTCGGAAAGGCTTAGTGCTTAGCGGATTACTAAGCACTAAGATTTTCGCGAGAGTGCTCCGAAAAACAAGCACTAAGCACTAGCCTTTGAAAAGTGCTCGCGAGCACAGTGCTCGGAAGCACTAAAGTGCTTAGAGTGCTTTCACGAGCACTAAGCACAATGCTTTGGCACAGCTCTGCCTCACAACATCTGCCGTTGGCGTGATAATGTCTTCGACATGAAACGCATTGAACTCCTGGAGATCGGTTTGATATCGCATTTTTGCAAATATCACACAAGGACCTTATGATTCCGAAAAAATAACGCCACCAAAAGAAGCTACTCGAGAATCACGCCGATTAGTATAAAATTTTCGATGAAATAGGAACCACTGCTGTATGAAAATAAACTTTGACGGGAGATACTTTAATTCGATGTGCATCTGACGATCGCAACAAACGAATAAATGATAGATGTAACTTCTTCTGATGTCTTTACTCAAGTGTTTTCCAATTTAGCATGATGACAGATTTACTCTAAGTGGGTCGATATGCAATAATAACAAATGTTAAAATAACAATTAATGCATTGTGTTCAATTTTAATAACAATGGTTGGTATTTAGGTAATCAGGTTGGTTGACGAAATTAGATTAGCAAAACAAAATATCTCTACACTGGGATATAGAGATTATTGCTTGAGCGCTTTCAAAGAACTGAAGATACTTACTTTTCCATCTATATACATGTTAGGCCTGAAGACCGAAAACGCTCAGTGGCCGGAAAAAACGGCCACATCGCGTTCTGGCTGTCTTCGAACGCACAGAACGCGTTTTGGTTGTTTTTAAACGCTCGCAACGCGTTCTGGTAATTGTTAAACAGCCGGAACGCGTTTTGTCAATTGTTCAACGCTCACAACGCGTTCTTAATGTTCGACTTGTATTATTTGCCGATTTCTACCTGCGGCAATTGGTTCAAATGTAAGACCCTGTAGTTTTTTACATTTTTAGAATAATAAAAATAAGTTGTGCCCGAACATGTCTGGTACTTGTGGTCTAGCATTTCTTTATGAGCACTGAGCACATACAAAACTATTGTATATTTGTCGACCCTGTACCTATTGGAATCAACATGTGATACATTTTTGGAATCAGCTCAGCTAGAGAAATCTGGAAATGGAGACGAAATAGTTCAATTAAAAAAAAATGACGGTGATGTCATTACTCGAAAATAATTCACGCTGTATATTAGATTATTATTTTAAAATAAGGTGAATTAAAATAGAAATCGATGTGTTTCAGCATTATTTCTTAAAATGGTCTGATTAGCTAAAAATGAATTTGTTCCATACTTCACGGATACAATTTAAATGTACTATGTAATTCAAAATGTCATTCAAACAGTTCTTGTAAAAATAAGTAACGTACCTATGTAAAGTACACAAAAGTTCGGAAAAACCCGTCGTTTGTATTTAATTGTAGTATTCAATAATTGAATTGTTTCTAATAAAGTAATTAAAAGAGTTATAAATTCAAGTTTGTTTTGTTCTCCACAATAAGTTGGATTTGTAGAAAATAAATTGAAATTCATTTGTTCAATAAAGAACTTTTCGCTTTTTAATTCATGCATTTATATATTTTATGCTCGACAATATAAGTTTATTAGTGTAACTTTCTTCCTAGAACTGAAAAACAATTATAAGAAATTTAATATTGTTGAAATGATTCGGCAAGAAAAACCGAACCCATCTTTGTATCCAATTGAAGTTGTCAATAATTGAATTGTATTTCAATTTTCAACTTTGTTTTATGAGGGACAATATAAATTTTATCCTACGCAGGTAGAAATCGGCAAATAATACAAGTCGAACATTAAGAACGCGTTGTGAGCGTTGAACAATTGACAAAACGCGTTCCGGCTGTTTAACAAATACCAGAACGCGTTGCGAGCGTTTAAAAACAACCAAAACGCGTTCTGTGCGTTCGAAGACAGCCAGAACGCGATGTGGCCGTTTTTTCCGGCCACTGAGCGTTTTCGGTCTTCGGGCCTAATATACATACATAAATGCCTGGTTTATGCATATAATAATAACAGAGATCCCCCAAAATATGGGGATACCCATGACTACTATACACGACACAGGAATAACATAAAATTTAAGTATATGCGACTCGAAAAATCGAAGAGTGGTCCCAATTTCATCCCTCATAAACTTTTCAATAAATTGCCAGAAGAAGTTAAAGGGCTCAATATTAGAGAATTCAAGGAAAGAATCCACGGAATATTAACGAGGAATGCATTTTGGAGTGTGCAGGAATTCCTGTCCAGTGAATCGACATTTTAATATTTTGTAAATGTTGACATTTTTTGTATATTATTATGACAATGATGTGAGATGGTTATCATCCCATTTTTGAAATTATTAAGACTTGTGTGATACAGTGAATTCTGTAAAAAAGCACCAATAAATTATCTTATCTTATCTTATTAATATTAGAGTAATTTTCACGAACTCCAATAAAGGGGGGAAAATAATTAGGCAGCAAATTCAAAATTTTCTTTTTCATTTCCGTTGACTATAGGCATTTATTTTGCATATTGTAGAATGTAAATTTTTAGTAGTCAATTCAATTGCCTTGTTGTGAGTTTCGAGCAAAATCCGTGGTATATTTCATTTATTGAATTAAATAAAATATGATATTCCCTTTGAAAACGAATCAAATTCGGTGCAATTATGTGTGTAAAAAAAGCGAATATCTCGACGACCGTTCCGCGATAAGATTTTTTTTTGTTACATCTTTCTTGAATTTTTGTTCCGACCGCCGGCAACACCGCAGGATTCGTGGTTCTTCTATAGGAAATAATTTTAACAACTTAGTTTGGCCTAACCAATCATATTGCAACATTTGAATTTTTGAAGTCACATGACGATCCCCATTTCGAGGGGTATAAATATTTTCTCGGAGGTTTCCAAAAAAACTGGAGATGGAGGATTGTTAGCGAGTATCACGAGTGAATTCTGAGGTGTAGAGAGAATTTTGCGGGGTAGAGACAGTTTTTATTTTTCAAATCATAATGAGTTCAGAGTTTTCATTTTTATTCAGTACTAGCTGACCCGACAGACTCCGTCCTGTCAAAAAGATTTGTAATGTGGCAGTTTTTGTGCCTACGTATTTTAAAAAATTCTCCTGAACAGAACCGTCACCCTGGTGATAGGGCGTTGTGAATAAAAAATAATTAAGTAAAACATATATAAGGATTTAAAAATAAGTAATCGCTTTATTGTTAATCTTGTGAATCATAATTATTACTATTATCATTGTAGTGCTTTGTGGTATACGATGTTTTTGTTTGATTACCTGGCGCATAGATAAACAAATCTGATGGTTTTCCAACACGGGAACAGGCAACATACAATTGACCATGGGAGAAACATGGTTTTCTAGATTAATACCACAAACACTTAATGATTGCCCCTGGGACTTGTTTATAGTCATAGCAAAAGCAAGCCGCACTGGAAACTGTAGTCGTTTAAACTCAAATGGCACATCAGTCGGAACCATTGGGATGCGGGGTATGAGAACATCTTCTCCTTTATACTTTCCATTGAGTATAGTCGCTTCTATCACATTGTTTAGTAAATTTTTTATCGCTAACCGTGTACCGTTGCAAAGACGCGGTTGGTTGATATTTCGCAACATTATAACCACCGATCCAACCTTTAATTGAAGATTGTGAGGTGGCAATCCTGGCAAATCCAGCGAGTTTAAAAATTCCGGTGGATAGTTGACTACAACATCTTGATTAGTAGCCGAATCAACTGATTTATATATCCTCAATTCGCCTGTAATTTGTTCTTGAATTTTGAAATTTAATTCATTTACATCTATGTTTTTTGCAGCTCGTTCGCTCAACCAATCATGGTTTCTGTAATTTTGTGAAACATCTGGAAACACCTTCTGAATAAGTTCATCTTTTGATCGAGTTAACTGACAAAAACTTTGAGGAAAGTTAATGCAGCCAGTCAACATGTCTATAGGAAATTTGCCATTACCAATGTCAATGAGTTGTTTAGAGAATATGTTTCCAGATTGGTCATTTTGCAACTCGACACGCATATTCTTGCTTAAATGAAGTACTTTGACATGTTTCCACAAATTGGAGAACTTTAGACATGCATTGAGTTCATCAGCTGGCGTTGATCGTGAAATCACTGGCAATGTTTGACGAAAATCTCCTGCTAATGAAATCATTGCACCACCAAATCGGTCATTATTGCTCCGTAGATCTTTTGAGGTTTTGTCTAAAGCCTCCAAAGATTTTTTATGTGCCATCGTGCATTCATCCCAAACAATCAATTTACATTGCTGCAAAACCTTTGCCATTCCAGAGTTCGTCGAAACGTTGCAGGTTGGAGTTTCATTGCTTTGCATATTTAATGGCAATTTTAGTGCTGAATGGGCTGTTCGACCACCTTCAAGCAAAGTTGCTGCGATTCCCGATGAAGCGAGTGCAAGTGCAATTTTATTTTGTGAGCGAATTGTTGCTAATATTAATGAAATCAAAAAAGTTTTTCCTGAACCACCAGGTGCATCTAAGAAGTAAATCCCTCCAGTTTCATCATTTGTTCCTTTCATAAGAGTTTCAAATACATACTTCTGTTAATCATTTAACAGTGGAAGATTTGTTTGAATTAATTCTTTCAAAGCGTTGAGATCATACAGTTTTTTTTCGATGCAACTCTTGGTTAAAAGCGTCATGCATTGCTCAAACGCACACACGCACATTGTTTTGATAGATATGGTCTTTGACGTTAGGAACACACCTACATTGCTTAGACAACAGTGAGTGCTTGTAATTTAATATGAACTTTATGTTTATATTTATGTTTATACTGGTTTACCTAGGTATATATATATATATCAATGTACACCCCCCAGAAGCTAATTAGAGCTTGTGCGAGTTAGGTTAACCAGTATGTGTTCTGTGTAGGCTTTGTTACTGTGTCCTTACGCCACCTTAGGCACAGCACTGTTAATTTTAGACCCAACAGTGAATGGTGGCCGCATACCGAAAGCTAGAAAATTTCTTTCCTAGCCCCGGACTTGAACCTACGACACGACGGGTTTCCACGTCGAAGGTCAAGGCTTTATTCTACTAAGCTATGCGACACGCATAGCAATAAAGCTCAAATTGACTACGTTTTAGTTACAAATCATTTGTATGCGAAAAAGAAAAGGGCTATTTTTAGGGTTTTTCCAGCAATAATTCTAATTTTTCTCGCCGTAAAAACCATCCTTGAACTTCAACGAACATTTTAAAAAAAGATTTGACCAAATTGGTCTAGGCGTTGTTGAGTTATGCGCTTACCAACACATTTTGCGATCCATTTTTATATTATAGATTCATTTTTGGTATTAAATTAAGAGAAGATCCACGTGATTTTGGCGGCCGTGTTGGTCGAGATTGCGAGTGAAATGTTGTGCCATAGGATTGGCAAGAAACCGTATTACAATTTCTTGACCGTAGGGTGCCGGGTGGAATTTTTACTGCTTAATTTCTTGGGGACCTCTCCGTTATATGCTTGGAGTGATATATCACCTTTGTTCATTTTCGTCTATAATTGATTGGCGTCCAGATATTACCCCTTGAAAACTTAACTGCGAGGTAATCCATTAAGTCGTAGAGGAGCAGTGTTTTGGCGTTAAAGGGTGTATAAAACCTATTAATTTCCGCGATAAATCGTTGCCTGATCATCTTCGAGTGATACATCAACTTTCTTCACTTTCTGTCTGTACCTTGTTGGCGTCCAGGTGTTGCCCCTTGAAAACTTTACTGCGAGGTAATCCATTGAAATAAAATGGAGCAGTGTTTGGACGCTAAAGGGGGTGTAAACTCAGCTAATTTCCGCGAAAGATTATTGGTCGATCGTCTAATAGTCCTATATTTCCTCTATGTAGTGCAGACATCGTTCGAGATTGAAAATTCCATCCTGTACACTCCGTATCCGCATTATTATACACCTCATTGCACATTTATCACCATTTTACCGTATCGTTTGCTCGAAAACCGTATCTATCACCTGAATAATAATAATAATAATAATGGGGCGTAGTTGACGTTGCGAAAATTCGACTTGGATGACAATTCGAGTTTTCTTTCCGAAGCAAGGGGGGTGTAATGAAGTTTGATTTTCTTGTATAGGAAAATCATTCTTCATTTTGAGTATTCCGATTATTTCACGTATTTTCCGTTCCCTGTACACGCCTTGAGATTCGAAGTTGTTGTTTCAGAGTTTTTCGGTGAGACAAAAAAGGCATGAAAACATAAATTTCTTTCCGCTAGAAACCGATAAATATGTTTTTACGCGATAAACCGAAATCGAAGATGATTCTAGGCGTCAAAGACCACATCTGTATGTGTCCGTTTCATCTCCCCCTCGGGAGAGTATAAAAGACCGTGTTGCCCCCGGAATTATTTAGATAATTAGATTATTATAGTTCTGTGTGCGATGATTAGAGATTTTTAATGATTATTAATTAAGATAGAGTATTGTAGATCCGTGGTTCAGCGTTCATTTATTCAGATTTCAGATTCTAGTATCGATTCAGTATTCATAGTGGATTAATTTTTTGTTATTCAATATTAGCGATTTATTTTATTTTTATAAGTGCACACAGTGTGGTTTTGCCGGACGTCAGTATCCTGAGCGACGAAAGAAAAGAAAAAGTGAGTAAACGATAACCCCATTGCCGAAACCACTTTATTTCAATATCATCAAAATCCCCTATTTTTCCGAGTTTGATTTCATTTCTTTCACAAGAATTCTGTGGAGGCTTCCTGTACACGTGGACAGTTAGCAACCCTCCGTCTGTAGTAATGATTCTTAGCTCTTCTCTCGAGCCAGTAAAATTTTTATTCAGATTACCGTCAATCACAATTTGTTGCGTCCAATTCTGCGGGAAAGTAGCGTTCGCAGCCAGATTGATTTTGATTCAGAATTGATTCATTTTTTATGCATTTCACTTTTAATTGTTAATGTCCTTAGAAAGTGTTATTTTCACAAGTATAACTGAAGTCTTGCGTTCTGTTTAAAATTTTACAGTTGATTACCGAATTAATTTATTTTCACCTTTCATACTGTCAGTTTAAATCTGTTATTTTGCTGAAATATAGTTGATTCCTTACGTTATTTGTATTCAACATACTGAGGTGATTTTCTGTACCTATATACCGAATTAATTTATTTTCACATTACATACTGTCAGTTTAAATCTGTTATTTTGCTGAAATATAGCTGATTACTTACGTTATTTTTATTCAACATACCGAGGTGATTCTGCACCTATATTCCGAATAAATTATATCAAATTTTTGCCTATTTGATTGCTCCAATTATCGCTAATATCTTAGATAAAACCGAACTCTGTCTTCGACTAGAAGCTACCTTGGTAGGTTTGCTATTCTCCCTGATAAGCAAAGAATAGCTGGCGCCCGAAAAATATATAATTGGTAAGAAAAGGGCGTTACAATATGTTTGCTGCAGGAGCCCTACCTAAGGGAAGGGAAATTGTGTGGAATTCCCAGTGCCATTTCAAGCGGCTTCGGGACTGGTGAGGTCATACCGTTGCCGCTGCAAGATGATGAAAGGGGCGTATGTGTGTGGTTCAGGAATGCCCAGTATGAGGCGTACCTAGCCTCCGTGTACTTTAAGTACAAGGATGAATTGGGGCCATATTTAGGGTATATAGAGAAAGTTCTAAGCATGATTGGTAATAGTGCAATAATAATTGGACTAGATGCAAATGCGACATCTCCCTTGTGGTTCAGCAAGGGGATGGGAAAGTATGGCAGAAGAATAAATCGGGGGATTGAAATAGAAGGGTTGTTGAATGAAACAGGTCTCCTTGTTATGAATCAAAAATCCGAATGGTATACCTTTAGCGTTGCAATGGGTGAATCAGATGAATGTTTTGTTCATAAAATGAACAAAATGATAACTGATGAAGGAGTAAAAAATGGAGTAATACCTCCAAATAGAAGGCGAAGATGCGGTAAGAATAAAAATGAAAAAATTATTACACAAATCACCTCACAAATTGAAGCAGATAAAATGCAAAACAAAGAGTATATAGAAAACTCTACATCAGTCGTAGAAAATGCTCCAGAAATTAAAACAAAGAAAAGGCTGAAAAGAAAGAAGAACAAAAATATAACAATTGCAGTCGTAGAGGTTCCCCCAGCGAAGGAAATCAATAAAAAGTGGAAAGCAATAACTACCCCACGAATTGGAGTAGATAAAATGCAAAACAAAGAGAATATAGAAAACTCTACATCATTCGTAGAAATTGCTCCAGCAATCAAAACAAAAAAAAAGCTGAAGAGAAAGAAGAACAAAACAATACCAATTGCAGTCGTAGAGGTTCCCTCAGCGAAGGAAATCAATAAAAAGTTGGAAGCAATAACTACTCCAGTCGTAGAAGTTGCCACTGAAATTAAAATCAATAAAGAACTGAATAGAAAAAATGAAAGGAAAATAACAATTCCAGTCAAAGAGGTTGCTTCAGTAAAAAAGATCAATGAAACGCTAATGAGTAATAAAGCAATAAGAACTCTAACCAAAGAAGTTCCCTCTGAAATCAGAACTAACAAAATCTCAGGGAATATTGGTTAAGGAGATATGACCTGTTCAGCCGTTTTGACGAAGGAATCAAAATGGATGAAGAAAGTTGGTATTCTGTTACACCTGAAGTTATAGCGGTAGACATTTCCTCAAAATGTCGTACGAATGTGATATTAGATGGATTTTGTGGAACCGGAGGTAACACAATACAACTCGCAAAACGTTGCAACAAAGTGCAATCGATATTGATCCTATAAAAATAGAGCTCGCAAAAAACAACGCTGCAATTTATGGTGAACTGAACAGAATAGACTTCATTGTTGGAGACTTCTTGGAATTGGCTCCAACTCTTAAAGCTGACGGAGTATTTTTGAGTCCCCCTTCGGGTGGTCTGTCATATTCAGATGAAAAAATTTACGACTTGGAAAAAACGCTGAGACCAGTACCCTATTCAGAACTAATGAAAGCAGCAAGATTAGTTAGTTACAATATTACTGTGTTTTTACCTAGACACTGCAATAAGGGTGAGCTAAAGAAATATGCAGGTTCTTTAAGCGTGAAAATTGAACAAAATTTAATGAACGGTATCGTGACAGCAATAACAGTTTATTATAGAAAGAAAGGAGCAAAAAGAAAATACCACCACAGATAGGCATGAAATTGGAAGGTTCACAAAATTGGTTGGATGAAAGAAAGAATTATTTGACAACACTGGAACCATCGAGGGAATTGAGAATCAATCTATTTGATAGTTATGAGTTTCTGTTGTATGATCTGTATAGTAATAACACAAATCCATCAAAATATAGACTTGTATGTGTATGTACCAATTTTGTATATTTTACATCTCATTATGAAAATTAATTGAAAATCTTTAATATAAACTCAATTGATTTTTTCAACCCCTATTTGAATAGTCTCCTAATCTCAGTGGCGGATTTACCAATAGGCCAAGTAGGCCGGTGCCTAGGGCGAAAGATTCAGAGGGGCGGCAAATTTAGCAAATTTTGTTTTTACAGATTTTTTTTTATAATTATACGTGTACACAATTTATACTATAATAAAATCGTAGTTCAGGAACGCCCAGTATGAGGGGTATCTAGCCTCCGTGTACTTTAAGTACAAGGATGAATTGGGGCCATATTTAGGGTATATAGAGAGAGTTCTAAGCATGATTGGTAATAGTCCTATAATAATCGGACTAGATGTGAATGCGACATCTCCCTTGTGGTTCAGCAAGAGGATGGGAACATATGGCAGAAGAGTGAATAGGAGGATTGAAACAGAAGGGTTTTTGAATGAAACAGGTCTCCTTGTTATGAATCAAAAATCTGAATGGTATACCTTCAGCGGTGCAATGGGTGAATCAGATATTGATCTCACCCTAATGAATGGCAGGGCGGATGGTCATTACACCACAAGTTGGTGTGTAAAACCGGACTGGCGTATGAGTGACCATAATGGTATACTCATTACTCTGGAACGGAGAGCGAAAGACAGAATGAATCAGGTAGTGACGAATAGATAGAATATAAACAATGTCGACTGGAGAAGATACCAGGAACTTGTCAGGCTTGAGGCTGATCTTGTCGGTTACGATGAGTTTTGTAAGGGACTGGGTAATATAAATAATTATTAAGACTAATGAATGTGATATTTAAGTTTGTACATATGTGCTATTCTATGATTGTAGAATATTCATTGTCATGCGCAGGGCTGGTGCGCCAGTTAGTTATGATTAGTAAGGCAGATGAGATTGTGTTTCTGGGCAATAAAGTTAGCAAAGTATAAAGGTGTTTAAATATTGGATTATTCAAAAAAATATAGTTCACAAAACGTTACTTGGTGTCAGGTGTAAATAATTACATACAGAAAGTGTGATAAGAATAAAATATTCCTGAAATATGGAAGGATTAAGAGTTCCACCTGTCATGGAATTTTCCAGAAACATGGCAAGCAATTGGTTCACATGGGTACAAAAATTCGAGCTCTATATGTTAGCCGCCGTCGATCTTGATGCTCCTGAACAAAAAAAGGTAGCAATATTTCTAAATATAATTGGTGACCAAGGATTGGAAATTTTCAATACATTGAAATTGAAAGTGGCAGTCACCAAACTGAAAGATGTAAAGACAGCCTTTAAAAAATATTGTGAACCTAAAAAGAATGTAGTGTTCGACCGATATAAATTTTTATCATGCGGCCAAAAAGCTGGTCAAACAATCACAAATTATACAACAGAATTGAAGTCGTTGGCAAGGAATTGTGAATACACCGATGAGGAAGAAATGATACGTGATAAAATTGTCTTGGGTATCAACGATGATATATTGAGGGAGAAGCTGTTACAATTCGATGGACTATCGTTAAAGAAAACTGAAGATATATGCAATATCAGCGAGGTCAGTAAGCAACAAGTAGATGAAATGACAAATGGACAAGTTAAAATGAAATATTCAGTTGATGCAGTCTACAAGAAGAAGCAGTATCATGAGTTAAGTAATATTAAATATTTTACCAAATCGAATGATAAATCAATTAAAAATAAAGACAATCGATTTGATTGTTCAAAATGTGGTTATAAACATCCTTTACGAATGTGTCCTGCTTTTGGTAAAACATGCTCATATTGTAGAAAGTATAATCATTTTGCAATATGTTGTTTATTCAAAAAACGAGTCAATAATGGTAAATTTGAAATGGATCCCAATTGTTAGATTGACACTATGTCATTGCATGATGAGGAGGTTTCTTTAGTCAATGATGAGTTGTTTATTGATACAATTAGTACTAATCAGTGTACTACGAATATAAATGCTAACTTAAATAATTCCTTAATTGAAAATGTGATAGTAAATAATCATAATATTTGTTTTAAGCTTGATACTGGGGCAGAGTGCAATATAATTCCTACAAGGATTTACTCGGAAATTGTTTCTGAAAATATTACTCCAACTGAAATAAAGCTAATGGCATTCGGAAGAAAGATGGTTGAAGTAACAGGTAGTGTGCAACTTAACTGCATAGTACGTGGAAAAAAGGTAGATTTAATATTTTTGATAGTTGATGAGGCTGATAAGTCAATATTGGGATTGAAGGCATGCTTAGGTTTGAATTTGATTAAATATGTTGATTCCATCACTAACCAATTTAAGTTCAGATCTGAAGGTGAATTAATTAAAACTTATGAAAGTGTTTTCAATAGGTTAGGTTGTTTTCCTGGTAAGCATGTTAGACTTCATTTAAATGATAATGCTATTCATGTTGTTCATGGTGCTCGAAGAATACCCAATAAACTAATGCCTTTATTTAAAGAAGCCCTAGATAATTTATTGCAAGCTGTTGTTATTTGTAAACAAGTAGAACCAACCGATTGGGTTAATAATATTGTTATCACTGAAAAAAAAAGATGGTAAACTGAGAGTTTGTTTAGACCCATCAGATTTAAATAAAAATTTAAAGAGAGAACATCACCAGATCCCTTCTCCTGATCACATATTAGTAGGTTTAGCAAATAAAAAATATTTCTCTACATAAGATTTAAAAGACTCCTTTTACCAAATTTTATTAGATGATGAATCGTCTAAGTTGTGTACATTTTCAACTCCATATGGAAGATTCAGATTCTTACGCCTTCCATTTGGAATAAACACTGCTGCAGAAATTTTTCAGAGAAAAAATGTAGAAATTTTTGGTGACATTTTACCTGAGTCTGTTTATATAGATGACTTAATTATAGCTGGTTCTAATGAGGAAGAACATGATATTAAATTGAAATTGGTGTTAGAAAGAGCTGAACAAAATGGTATTACATTTAACGTAAATAAATTTCAATTCTAGAAATCTGAATTAAAAATTCTTGGCTTCGTTGTATCTGAAAGTGGAATAAAAATTGATTCTCAAAGAACAGATGCCATTAAAAATATGCCAAATCCCATAAGTAAGAAGGAACTACTTAGGTTCTCAGGCATTATAAAATACTTGAGCAAATTT
Source organism: Micraspis discolor (assembly GCA_030674115.1). Taxonomy (NCBI): domain Eukaryota; kingdom Metazoa; phylum Arthropoda; class Insecta; order Coleoptera; family Coccinellidae; genus Micraspis; species Micraspis discolor. Next base: position 52,279 of record JARTUT010001391.1, on the reverse strand, counting down.
TTTCCTAATTTGCACTGCACCATTGAGACAGCTCACTTATAATGCGCTATTTAAATGGGAACGCATTCATTCCTTAACGGTTGATAAGATACAAAATTTACTCACACAGGCACCTATTTTGGCTCATTCCGATCCGAATAAACAGGTTATTATACAGTGTGATTCATCAATAGAAGGTTTTGGTGCATGCCTGATGCAAGATGGCAAACCGGTAGCATTTGCGTCAAGAAAAGTTACAGATCATGAAAAAAGATATGCTAATATTGAAAGAGAGCTGAGCTCAATTGTTTTCGCTGTAGAAAAATTCAATTATTTTGTTTACGGTAGGCAGGTTAATATTCACACAGATCAAAAACCATTGGTGAATATTTTCAAAAAAGATATAAATAAAGTGTCATCCAGATTGCAAAGATTATTATATAGATTAATGAAATATAATTTAGTAGTTCAATATTTGCCAGGAAAAAAGATGTACATAGCAGATGCACTTTCTCGTGCTAGTATAGTGGATCTGAATCATATAGATACTGAAGAGATTCATGTTCATAGTGTACAGTATTATTTACCTATTTCACGGAATAGATTAGATGATTTAATTCAAGCAACCAAAAACGATGAAACTTCAGTTAAATTGAAATATTTTCTCCAAAATGGCTGGATTAACTATAAAAGATTGTCCCATGAATTTAAGAACTATCATAGCATAAAAGATGAATTGTATACTTATAAAGACTTGGTATTTTATGGAGATATTCTTATAATACCCGAATCGAAAAGGAGTGAAATGTTATCTAAACTTCATGATGTGCACTTAGGCATCAACAAATGCATAGCTCGTGCAAGAGAATTCCTCTATTGGCCAAATATGTCGAAACATATTTATAATAAAATTGTTGATTGTTCTGTATGTAATAGGTTTCAAAATAATAACCAAAACTGCCCTTAATTCATCATGATATTCCCCATATACCATGGGATAAAATCGGTATGGATATTTTTGAGTATGGGGGTGAATATTATTTAGCTGTAGTTGATTATTATTCTAAATGGCTCGATTTTAAAAATATTGAAACAAAAAATATTGAGGATGTGATAGATTGTTTGATAGGAATATTTTCTATGTTTGGTTTTCAAAATTCGATAGTGTCGGATATTCATTTAATATCCATTTAATTTTTTTACGAAAATTTACAGAAAAGTACGGTATAAAATTGATTTTTTCTAGTCCTAATTATCCTAAAAGTAATGGCATGGCGGAAAAAGCCGTTAACATATGCAAAACCATGTTGAAAAAATGTTCACATGAAAGAGGTAACATTAATTTGTTTTTACTCAAGTATCGTAATGCACCAATCTCTCATGTTGGCTACTCACCAGCTCAACTTTTCCTGAATAGGCGCCTCAAAGATGATTTACCGATTGAAAGATCATTACTTCAGTCATCAATCATTGATAAAACTGTTCTGGAAAACAAAGTGATAAACCATCAAAACAAAAAAAAAATATTATTATGATCGTGGTAGTAGATCCTTGAAGAAAGGTTGCAATATAAATGATAATATATATTTTAAATTGAATAATATGTGGGAAAAGGGTCGAATTGTAGATTCATGTGATGAACCTAGATCCTACTTAATTTCTGGATATAATAATGACAACATTTATAGAAGAACTAGGCAACATCTTAAATTTAGAAATGCTGATAATGATTTTGTAAATGATGTAGTTAATTCTGATTGCAATGATGATTTAAATAAAAATTATGTGAATGAATGTTATAATTTGAGAGATAGGAGTACTATCAAACAGCCTGATAGATTTCAAATTGGAAAGTGAATTTTGTATACTTTAATATTAGAAAATAAAATGTACATAATATTGTTTATGGTGTATTATCTTAAGATGGGGATGTAAGGGACTGGGTAATATAAATAATTATTAAGACTAATAAATGTGATATTTAAGTTTGTACATATGTGCTATTCTATGATTGTAGAATATTCATTGTCATGCGCAGGGCTGGTGCGCCAGTTAGTTTAGATTAGTAAGGCAGATGAGATTGTGTTCCTGGGCAATAAAGTTAGCAAAGTATAAAGGTGTTTAAATATTGGATTATTCAAAAAAATATAGTTCACAAAACGTTACAATTTGACGCCATAGGTTCTGATGAGAAAGTGCAAATGCTGCAAGGGTGGATCACTTCATTGAATTAACGAATGTTAAAAAGGCCGGTAGTATCCGCTGGTAGGGTGACCTGGTGAACTGCCGCGCTTACGAAGCGAAAGAGAGAAGTAAGAAAGGCAAGGGTAGATTACCAGAAAGCTAGGAAAAAGAATGAAAGAGAGAGCGAAAGACAGAGAATGGAATATCTCCGCTTACGGAGATTGTATAAGAGGAAAATGGTAATCACCAAAAAGAAAGACTGGGAGCTATTTGTGGAAAGAGAGATGAACACGGACCCCTGGGGAAAAGTGTACAAAATGTGCATGGGGAAGCAGCAAAAAGTAGAACTGACAGGAGTAAGGGTGGGAGAGAGAATGACGAGAGATTGGAAAGAGACCGTAAAGGCTCTTATGGATGGGTTCTTCCCAGTCGACAAGAATGTTAGGAGAAATGATAGGCAAAGAGAGGTAATGCATAAGGAGCTGACCATGGATGAGGTGTGCATGGTACTAAGAATGCAGAAGAACAGAAAGGCCCCAGGTATAGATGGCATATACCCTGAGATGGCCAAGAATGTTTGGGAAAATATACCTGAGTTCGTGCTGTCTATGTACAGTACGATCATGAAAGAGGGGAGATTTCCCTATGCATGGCGGGTGGCGTCGGTCGTGGTTCGTGGATAAACCCAGGACGGAGGTGAGGTCATATAGGCCGATCTGTCTCTTGCCTGTGTTGGGGAAGATCCTGGAGTGAATTTTAATCAGGAGGCTAGAGGCAAAGACTGGAAGTATGTCTGAAAGATAGTTTGGCTACTCGAAAGGGAAGTCAACTGTCGAAGCATGGAAGGCAGTTGAACGGGGAGTCGCGGAGGTCCAGGACAAATATGTTCTGGGTATCTTCGTCGACTTCAAAGGGGCATTTGACCACTTAAAGTGGGGGTATATCCTGAACCGACTAGATGAATTTGAATGTGATGAAATGGCACTGTGGAATAGCTATTTCCACTCGAGAGAGGCTCGAATGACAACTCAGTTTGAAACTGTTGTGAAAGAGGTAACGAGAGGGTGTCCACAGGGATACATAGCAGGACCCAAAATGTGGAATGTATGCATTGATGAATTGTTAAAGACGTACGAAAGTAGAATGATAGAGGTTTTTGCATTTGCGGATGACGTGTTCATCGTGGTGAAAGGGAACAGTCGTCTTCAGCTTGAGCTGAAGGGGACTGAAAGTATGGCTTTGTTGGCTGACTGGGCTGCTAAGGCAGGAGTATGTGTCTCAGAGCACAAGACAGCATGCATGATGCTGAAAGGGAAATTATCTGCTGGTCGTCCTCCATAGAAAAAGATGAATGGGAAAAGCATCAAGTATGTCAGAAGTACGAAATATCTAGGTGTAAGAGTAGAAGAAGGGCTCACATTCTCTGGGCACTTCTCGGATGTAAGAAGTAAGTTAGTAAAACTAACTGGATGTCTGGGAAGAGTGCTAAGGAAAGATTGGGGACTTGGAAGGCAAGCTATGCATGTGGTATTTGGTGTCAGTTTGAAGCATGCGCCATGTACGGGGCAGAAGTTTGGTACAAGGAAATGATGCATGAGCACGCAAAGGATAGTATAAATGGGTGTCAGAGGGTGGTAATGGGGACTTGCTTGAGGGTATGTCGCACTGTTGCCACTGAACCAATGAATGTCTTGATGGGTATCATTCCATGGGACTTATTGTCTGTTGAGCTGGGTGTGGGGTACAAACTCAAAAAGGGCTTGTCCCTCAATGCATTTGATCGTATGAACGTAAACGAAAGAGAAACTAGTCTCATGGAGAGAATAAAAGGGCTTGAACAAACGCTGAGACAAGAATGGCAGAAAAGGTGGAGCATGAGCGCCAAAGGCAGAGTCACGCATGGCTTTATAGCAAGTGTTGGCTTCGCTGAGGAAAATGAATGGTTTAACCCGAACCTGTACTTGGGATTTCTCATTACAGGTCACGGAAGCATGAACGAGTTTTTGCATAGATGGGGTCTCAGCGAGAGCAATAGATTCGTTTGTGAGGCGATAGAGACGTGGAAACACATACTATTTGAATGCAGCGAATATGCTGAAGAAAGAAGGGTAATTCTAGAGGATATGCTAGTGGGCGCTAGCATATCCACGAATGTAAGCTGGATGATTGAAACGAGAGAAAGATATGGAAGTATGGGCTGCTTCTCTCGGAAAGTTTTTAACAAGCGTAGAAATAGAACTATTATAGACTTTCTGAGGGATTCGTCCCCTGGAAATCTTGATGTGGGAGACGATTGATTTATCCTTTTTGGGGGGTAATGTGGTGCAGGGCGGTACTCGTGGCCAAAGGCACACTTCACTGGCTCCGATGTGGTGGTGGGTCGGAGCACTGCCCATTGGGGCTGGGGCTGTGCTGATTCCACAAGGTATCGACGGGGATTGGTGACCCCGCACAGGTAACCCTAACTGGCTTTGGCTAGGCATGGACTCTCAAGGTCCAAAAGTAGCGAGGGAATACGTTCCCGAAGCATGTCCAAGGGATGACGCTATAATCCTTACCACGGGAGATGCAGATGCCTCCAGGGGGGTGTTCTCGCTGCACTCGGACGTGCCGGTGTAAGGGGTTCATCCGCCTTTATGCCGAATAGAGGTCGGGCTCGTGGTGGCAGTGGTTGAAAGCCCGTATGCTGGGCGAGAGGGAGCTTGCTCCTAGAACTTGAATTTTCGAATCCGGACTGGGAGCGAATCATTCATTCGTGACGCGATGCTGATAGGGCATTTCTCTGTCTCTCGCCATCGGGGCCCGTGGTCATAAGCCTTCGGGTGGGAAGGCCACGTTAAATAATTATGTTTGTGTGTGTCCAAACCCAGGGACCATAGTCTGCTCGAGCTGTGGAATGCTCGGGGTCTTGTCCAGAATTGCCCATGTCGACAGATCACATCCAGGACGAACCGAGAAGCTAATTTGAGGGAGGAGACGAGGCCAGGTCGTAGAGGTGCAGTGCCAACTTCGGAAGACGCCGACAGTGCTGAGGAACATCTTGCGAGCTTCCTCTGCAAGAGGTGTCAGACTGCGAGTCCGCAGCATCGTTGGTTGAAGCGGAGAACACAGGGTTGCGCATAGTTAAAAAACACACTTTCAGTTTTTTTTCAGGAAGAAAGGGGGTGTGTAACGAAGTTACTAATTTACTTTTTTCTTTTTAAATTTGTTTTATGTTAGTTCTTTTGCGCAGCCATGGCGCCGGCACGTACGAACAACGGTGGAGAAATTTATTGTAAAAAATGCGTGAAAGAGGTGAAAACTTACATAAAGTGTTCCAAATGCGATAGTACATATCATTTTAGTTGTATACTGAAAGTGTGCGGGATTTTTGTGGATCGAGAGGACAGATTGCTTTGCTGCGATGACATAACCTCAAAATTGAATAGAGCCGAGTTGGAGATCGAGAAGTTGCGGACATGTCCCAGAAGTTTGAATGAAATGTGTTTCGAGAATTCAGTTTCCCAAATTCATAGTTTAACAGTAGAGAATAAAATGGTTCTAGTCAAAAACGATTATTAAACATCAAAAGGTGACGACACCGTTGTGGAAAAGAATGAAGATTTGGAGGTGGAATACTTGAATAAAATCATTGGAGGTGAAGACAGGTTAATCGAGGAACTTGATGATAGAATAAAAATATTGAAAAACTATATTTGTATGTTGGAGAAATTCAGAGACAGTGGATCAGTGAGGCCATCTATCGAACTTACGGCAAACCTCTCACAACCGGTGAAGAAATCATTGTTGCTGATATCTAAAAACACTATTGTCCCAGAAAATGAACAGCAGCAATGTTCAATGAAAATGACAAATCGGGAGTCTCCAATGAGAGAGGATATTTGTGACATTTCCGTCTCTCTAGCTGACGATAGTAGAAACAGGAATGGAACATACATGAGCTTTGGTAGCTCAAATGACTCAATGTCAACAACCCATAGAAATCTTTGCGTCGAACGAACGTCACAGAATATTGTAGATAAGAATCCACAATCCAAAACAAACAAGACATCTGTCAAACCAAAGGGTAAATATAATAATAAGTGGTCCATTATGGGGAAAGCGACTGATAGCTCCATAAAAGCGATACCTAAAACTATATCCTTGTTTGTTTCAAGAATAAATGCACAAACAACATCATCTGAATTCACAATATGCTTTATTGTTTGCTAACTAAATATTGTCAGCCAAAAGTTCAAAAGAATATATATAAGCATGGTGGAACAGAATTTTGCGGAGGCTGTATGTAGGTACCGAATTGAATTCCAAACATCCTGAATTTTACCATTCTTATAAAGTCTCCATTAATGAGGAAAATCTGGAAAGAGCAAAATCGTGTGATCTCTGGCCGAAGGATGCATATGTGTCGATGTTTTTCCGCAGGAAAGAGGTACAGAAGGGCCTCAGATGATTAACGATAAAACACAATATAATAAGAGCACCTTCCGAGTTATGCATTTGAATATTCAGGGTTTGAATGTCCACAAGGTGAATGAATGGGACCTGTTTCTCATGGAAAATAAGATGTGGGATGCTATCTGTGTGACGGAGCACTGGTTCTCATCGGAGATAGCCAACTCATACTCCTTAAGTGGGTGGCATATAGCTTCCATATTCTCTAGAACAAAAAAGTTACGTGGTGGTTCCATGATTCTGAGTAGAAACCATGATTATGCAGAGCTGGAGAAAATTGTGAGTATGTCTGTAGAGTTAGATTGTGAAATAGCTGCAATAAAAACACATAACTTAACTCTTATATCAATATACCGCTCATCTAAAGGGGATTTTGCAAATTTTTTGAGAGTACTTGAGAATGTTTTGAGTTTGGTAGATATTCATGATGATCTTGGGGTTGAAAGGGATTTTAATGTATTTTTTAGCATGTATGGGAATAGAACACAGGATAGGAATGCTGAACTTCTGGTGGAGGTTTTTGAATCTTATGGCTTGAAACAGACAATATTTGAGCCCACAAGAATGGATAAATGTGTCACGAGCCCGCCCGGTTCCAGAGAGTGTACCAAATACCTCCCGGACTAGCTCTCAGAGCTGAGACTATTTACTAGGGCGCCACTCTCTTTTTATGATGTTAAATAAAAGGGAGGTATCACCACAGATCTCAGGGGAAAACAAAAGAGAAAAAACGTACACGAAAACCCACTCTCTAGAAGCCAGAACAAGCTCGATCACACAAAATGAGAGTAGTGACTGGTAGGAAGAAAAAAAAGAGAATCAATTGTTTAACAATTTAATCTCACCAAAAATGTGGTGATAACACTACAACTAATCAATGTCCTACCACAAAATATCTCTATCGAACTTACTAGTCAAATATCTTAATATGCGTTTAACCGAATTATATTACTAAACTTATCACCCAAAGGTGAACCTCAAAGTTAGATTAATACTGGCCAGCATGAACAAAACACCTATGTAACGGTCTATATCTAGGTGACTGAACAACAGGTCAACTGTTTATCGCTATATCAATGTCTCGACCTAAGTCGTTTATATTCTCAGATAACTTAAATGCTACGGACTAACCTTACATAACAGTCTAAGATGTACAGTGACTGTGAACAAAAGGATATTATGGGTTCTCAACCAACATTCACTCTTCAACCCTCGTAGAAAGGAAATTGGGTCAATACGTACTTCAGGCTCTTCGTAATACAATAATTCACATTACTTCCACAAGGCAAATGGCAACCAGGGTGTCTATTGTTCGATCTTCCAAGTAGAATGTGTTCAGATAGCTAGTACAGATGGTTTGTACAGAACGTAGATCCTACGTAGACTCACCTATTTCAGACAACCTCAAAACCGCCTCAGACAGCTCGCAGACAGTTTGCAGATAGTTCACAGAGTTCACAGACAGTTCGAGATCCGCAGCACAACAAACATAAGTACTCTCAACATAAAACGGAGCTAAAATAAAAGAAGTTGCAGAAATGGGCAACGTGACCGAATATAGGTTATCTTACCTAATCTTCTCCATCGAATATCTTCCCTTTATAATCCGCATTAAGCGTTAACCTTTTCCATAAACCAAATAGAAACAGGTCTCTATTAGGGCTTAAACCATAAATCTTGTTCCAATCCGCAATCAATACGATAAAAATCCAAGAGTTTAATGGTTTGATACTCGCCAGAAAAACGGAGAAAAAGCAAAGTGACACGCTCCAGCTGATTTGCGTCAACCCGACATATACGACCACAGACGCAATCACAGAGCGGAGAGCATTCAGTCACGCTACCATCAACAGTAGTGCCACGGGTCGGAAAATGTACTATCTAGATAGCGGCGTTGCCAATAGTTGGTCGGAACTAACGGAACGGAAATTTTAAACCGTGACAACTCCCCTTCCTTCCACAGGAGGTGAGCATAGGTCACCGACGACTCACATAAGAACCATATTGCGCACTCGCCAAACAAAACTCAACGCCAAGATGGCAAAACAATCAAAAGTGAAAGATATCTAGTCACTGAGGGCGACTAGATACCGGCTTGTCCAGCTGGGTATAACGGAAAAACTACAAGAAGAAGAAGAAAGCAATCGATTCAACCAAAAACAAAACAATAAGCCAAAATGGTCGAAATGTCAAATTTTGAAACAAAAGAAAAAACTTAACCGGAATCCGAATCGAAGACCACGGTTAAGGTGCTGAACAAGGAGGACTTGCTTTATCGAAGGTCGCAACCTCCACGACCCCATCACATCCTAGAGAGGTGATGTCCGAATCAGGAAACTCAAAATCGGGATAATAATTTACTCAAATATAGGCAACGTCAAAGCCGGAAATTCCAATGGTCCTCGTGGGTAAAGTGCGCTGCGACAATACACGACCACTGGTGTCACTAACTCGTCGGGAGTTTCTCGAAAAAAACACAATAAAAGGAAAATCTCAATCAAGACACGCGCCTTCCAGGCAAACGCAAAGAAAAGTCACAATCGGGTATTTCACGTCATCAACTCGGAATCAAAAACGCCAAAAGTCGCCACATCGGCACAAAAAAAAATCCAATCGCCGACACGGCAAAAAAAAAAACCCACAACACTCCTGCTCCAAGGCAGCCAACAGTGTAAGCCAATACGAAATCAAATCATCCCCACCATAATCGGGATCCCAAACTCACAAAGCGAAGGCAAGGCACAACAAAAAAACAAAACGAAACGGACACGTCAGATGTTAGACGGTCATAATCCCGAGCATATGACGGTCCCAAAATATATCCCCACCGTCACCGGGGCTAAAACGTACAGAAAAGGCAAGGTACGAACGACATTTACTTACTGAAACGGACTCGTCAGATGTTAGACGGTCATATTCCCGAGCGTATGACGGTCCCAAAATATCCCCACCGTCACCGGGGCTAAAACGTACAGAAAAGGCAAGGTACGAACGACATTTACTTACTGAAACGGACTCGTCAGATGTTAGACGGTCATATTCCCGAGCGTATGACGGTCCCAAAATATCCCCACCGTCACCGGGGCTAAAACGTAGAAACAAAGGCAATCTCAAGCCGGAACGCACTCATAAAGCACTAAGCCACCCGACAACTCAGAACCACCAAAACTAGGTACTCTCCTCCAAACAGGTATCAGGATATCGTCTGAGATCTTTAACATGCCAGACACCTCTATCACTTCCATCCCTCCATTGCAGTTGATAAGCATTATGGCCAACTCTCCGACGCACAGTGCAGGGTCCGACAAATCTGGGCGCCAACTTGGAGGCAAAGCCCTTAGAGGCATCAGATAAAAGTTTATTGCGGGTCAGGACAAGATCTCCCTCTCGGAAAGTGACAGGACGGCGGCGCAAATTATAACGTTGACGATTACGCTCCTGAGCGCGAGCCAAGCGCTTCTGAATGTCGGCAAACAACAGCCGGTAGCCAACCTTTTTAGCGTCCACAACCTCCGAAGGACGTCTAGGGGTCCAACTCTACCACAGTGTTATAGGCATCTCCAGATGGGCGATATTCTCTGCCAAAATTAGCGAAGTATGGGCTACAACCAATAACCTCATGACGACCAGTACGAACGGCGCAAGTAACAGCAGAAAGGTGTTTACTCCAAGTTTTATGGTTATCCTTGACATAACAGGAGAGCATGGTCTTAACTATACCATTGCTGCGCTCGGTAGGATCACAGTGCGGACTATAAACTGGAGTGAATATGATGTTGACTTTATATTTCTGACACAGCGACGTGAAAGAGGTACTGCGCATCTGGGTGCCATTATCGCAAATGAGCAAACGAGGAACTCCGTAAACAAGAAAAATATGCTGCTCCAGCAGATGACAAAGGAAACAGCAGTAGCATTGCGCAAAGGAAAGGTCAAAACATACTTGGAGAAATAATCAGTAACTACTAAGATGTACTTATATCCGTTGGACGATGGCAAGGGACCCACGAAATCCAAACTTATCATCTCCCAAGGTTCGGTAACAACCGGTCGGGTTCCCATAGTTCCAGCAGGAGCTTGAAGGTCAGGTTTATGCTCCAGACACACCGAGCAACGACTCACATATCGGGCTACATCGGCACGCATCTTAGGCCAAAAATAGCGTTGTCTCAAGCGCCAATAAGTCTTAAAGACACCAGGATGTCCGGCGGAAATATCATCATGATGTTGACGAAGTAGGCTCTTCCTGAACTCCCTAGGTACCACCAATTTCCAACAATCCCCGCATCTCCTAAACCAGGATAAGGGGCGGAAACGTATTTCAAAGTAAGCCATGCTCCTCCCTCCAGGTAGGGTATTTGTCCGGAAATGTGTTCAAGTCTTCTCTCATCTTGAGATACCAAGGATCCCTAGACTTATGGAACAGCTGGCGATCATCAGAGTCCAGCACCTCGTCCACAGACACTGGGACGGACCTGGACAACATATCAGGCACGACATTCAGTTTACCCTTGCGATGGACAATTTCAAAGGTGAAGGGCATTAGGCGCAAACTCCAACGAGCCAATCGACCCTGTGGGTCCTTTGGGTTATGCAGCCACAGCAAAGAGTGGTGATCGGTAATTACCTTGAAGAAGGTACCCTCCAGGTAATGGCGTAGTTTTCAACAGCCCAAATCACGGCAAGGCACTCACGCTCCGTGGTCGAATAGTTGCGCTCTTGTCGAGTTAACGAACGGGAAAGATAGCACAAAACTCTCTCACCATCATCAAATTGTTGGGTGAGAACGGCTCCGAGTCCGTAGGCGGAGGCATCAACTTGCACAATGAACTGGCGATCAAAGTCAGGGCAAGTGAGTACAGGGGCAGACGCTAGCTTCTCTTTTATTTCACTGAAAGCTAATTCACACTGGGGTGTCCAATTCCAGCGGACATTTTCTTAGTCAAATTCGAGAGGGGTTCGCTCAAATCGGCCAAATTAGGAATGAACCGGCGATACCATGCGGCGGTTCCCAAAAAGGAACGGATGGCGGCAACATTAGTGGGAGTAGGAATACTCAAAATAGCCTCGACCTTTTCAGGATCCGGGCGAAGACCATGTCTGTCGACAACATACCCCAAATATTTCAGCTGAGGGCGACAAAAAAATTTTTCACGCTTCACGACAAAACCAGCCGCTATAAGCCTATCCAACACCTTACCCAAAATTTCTAAGTGTGTGGCGAAATCTCCACTAACGATGACAATATCGTCCAAGTACACAAAGACGTACGGCTGAAGATCAGGACCAAGAACACCGTCCATAATACGTTGGAAAGTAGCGGGAGAATTAGTTAGTCCGTAAGGCAAGCGTCGAAACTGATATAAGCCGCGACCAGGGACGGTGAAAGCCGTATATTCCCTCGAGTTAGAAGCCACCTGAACGTGGTGATAGGCCGTTTTTATATCCAAAGTGCTCAACACACGAGCATCGCGCAATTTGTCTAGTATTCCAGAGATATATGGAATAGGATAAGCGTCCCTCTTGGTGACGGCATTAAGGCGCCTATAGTCGACGCAAAAACGATAAGTACCGTCCTTCTTAGGGACGAGACAGACTGGTGAAGACCACGAGCTACCAGAAGGTTCAATTATTCCCTTTCTCAACATATCATCAATTTCCGCGTCTATGATCTTTTTGTTTGTGTGGGGAAACTGGATACCAACGTTGTTTGACAGGTCGGGTATCAGGAAGCAATTCAATCTGGTGCTCAGCAGCAGACGCACATCCCAGGTCATCGCCCATGCGAGCAAATTTTTCCTTCAACATTCTATCCAGCTGCATCCTCTCAGCAGGTGAAAGGAATTCCTTAACGCCATTCGAAGCCTCGAGTTCATCCAAAGCTTCTACAGGGGAAGCAAAGTGCCAGACATCATCTCTTATATTAGGCACTATATCCATTTTTCTCCAAAAATCTATCCCAAGTATCAAGGAATGCCGCAAAGATGGAACCACCATTAGGTTCAACCAAATCAGCTTGTTCTTCAACTTAACAGGAGCCGAAATATAACCAGGACTCTCGCATATATCCCCATTAGCCACAGTACACGATTTAAGCGATGGAGTCAGTTTCAATCCAATCTCCAAAAGTCTCTCATATCCCTTACTACCCACAAGCGAAACACTCGCACCGGAATCTAACAAACCCACAAATTTAAGCCCCAAAATATGTACAGTAAGGTAAGGTCGCTTGTCTCCATCAGCATGGGACAAAATGTAATCAAGAACAGCTGCTCTTCCTATGACCGCACTATGATCAGACGAGGACGACCCGCGGTCATCTAGTTTCCTCGTCGGGAGTTTTCCGAAGGCGGAGGAGAAGCAAAGCGTACAGATCGAGAATTTACCTGAGGAGAGCAATCAGGGCATGTCCGAACAGTAAAACCGGTTTTTCCGCAGCGATTACAAAGTAATTGTCTTGGTGACGGACAATTGACACGTCTATGACCAGACTTCTGACAGTTCCAACACACGACAGCGGTCGACGTCGTCGGCGGTTCACGAGGACTCACCTCAGAAAGAGAACTAGACCGAGAGCTAGAAGAAGCACAAGGAAGCGACACACACGCTAGTTCGGAGTCAACATAACTCTGACGTTTCCTAGATGGAGGCACATAGCTATCAGCACGATACTTTTTAACCTCGAGGCGCAGGCACACATCCTCCAGTTCCTGTAGGCTATCAACAACAGGCAACTGCGTCGCATAAAAAGGCGCCAAATTTCTGGTTATTATTCCTAACTTTATCTGTTCATCAACTTCCCCATATCTCCTAAACATAGAGTTCATGCATGTCAAATAATCCACAATTGATTCTGAGGATCTTGCGTTCGGTTCAAGATATCGGTGAACAAACGAGAACGATAATCTGGAGGTTCGTAATGCCTAAGAAGCAGGAGGACAAGCTCTTCCAGTCCTTAAATTTATCACGATTAGATCGATACCACATTAACGCTCTACCGGAAAAAGATCAACAGCTGAATCGAAAATTTGACTCTCTGTCACTCCACGAGCCCTTCCCAACTCTACAACACGTTCCAAGAAACTATGCACCGTAATATCCTTCGGATCACCCGTGAAAGTTAAATTCCACTTCTGTAAATTCAAAGAACGAGGAGGTTCCCAAAATTCGCATGAGTGCTAGTACGAGCAAATGGTGGATGCGCGGAAGCAACCGAGGCTTCATCATCAGAACAGTCACCCTCAGAGGAGGAGCAACAAAAACAGAGGCAGGATCATAAGCCGGAGGCTGAGCGCAAACATCAACTAAAGTACTCTTACATTTTTAAGCATATCAGCAACATTCAATGGCAAAGATTCTTTCGAACTACCAGACTCTAAACGTTCCAACCGAGAAACGACATGACACAACCTAGTAAATATCGCCTCAAGGCATGGGTCAGGTCCCTAAACAACGTTAACAATTCATCATACTTGCTCATACAAATATTAAATTCTGATACAGTATCCAACTCAACTATAGGATACTCAAAAGACCTATTACCCTTCTCTACTTTCAACAAAGGACGCAAACAGGCACGCAAATCCCGAACTGTCTGTGCATCCGAACATTTAAAACCTCTTACACGCAATTCATATTGTAATTCATCTTTCTTAAGCCTATTAAGATTATTTTTCAGAACCATACTTGCCAAATACCTTTACAATAAAATCAAAATATGATCAAAATCTGAAAATCAAAGTAAACCGCACAAAAAAATTCAAATGAACCTTAAAAATAACAATCTATTTTCATCCAGTCACCACCTCAGTTGAACTTGTATAAATAAAAACAATCTCAAAACAAGTTCCCTCGAAACCACTTCGAGCCCCACGTTGGGCGCCACTTTATGTCACGAGCCCGCCCGGTTCCAGAGAGTGTACCAAATACCTCCCGGACTAGCTCTCAGAGCTGAGACTATTTACTAGGGCGCCACTCTCTTTTTATGATGTTAAATAAAGGGAGGTATCACCACAGATCTCAGGGGAAAACAAAGAGAAAACGTACACGAAAACCCACTCTCTAGAAGCCAGAACAAGCTCGATCACACAAAATGAGAGTAGTGACTGGTAGGAAGAAAAAAAAGAATCAATTGTTTAACAATTTAATCTCACCAAAAATGTGGTGATAACACTACAACTAATCAATGTCCTACCACAAAATATCTCTATCGAACTTACTAGTCAAATATCTTAATATGCGTTTAACCGAATTATATTACTAAACTTATCACCCAAAGGTGAACCTCAAAGTTAGATTAATACTGGCCAGCATGAACAAAACACCTATGTAACGGTCTATATCTAGGTGACTGAACAACAGGTCAACTGTTTATCGCTATATCAATGTCTCGACCTAAGTCGTTTATATTCTCAGATAACTTAAATGCTACGGACTAACCTTACATAACAGTCTAAGATGTACAGTGACTGTGAACAAAAGGATATTATGGGTTCTCAACCAACATTCACTCTTCAACCCTCGTAGAAAGGAAATTGGGTCAATACGTACTTCAGGCTCTTCGTAATACAATAATTCACATTACTTCCACAAGGCAAATGGCAACCAGGGTGTCTATTGTTCGATCTTCCAAGTAGAATGTGTTCAGATAGCTAGTACAGATGGTTTGTACAGAACGTAGATCCTACGTAGACTCACCTATTTCAGACAACCTCAAAACCGCCTCAGACAGCTCGCAGACAGTTTGCAGATAGTTCACAGAGTTCACAGACAGTTCGAGATCCGCAGCACAACAAACATAAGTACTCTCAACATAAAACGGAGCTAAAATAAAAGAAGTTGCAGAAATGGGCAACGTGACCGAATATAGGTTATCTTACCTAATCTTCTCCATCGAATATCTTCCCCTTTATAATCCGCATTAAGCGTTAACCTTTTCCATAAACCAAATAGAAACAGGTCTCTATTAGGGCTTAAACCATAAATCTTGTTCCAATCCGCAATCAATACGATAAAAATCCAAGAGTTTAATGGTTTGATACTCGCCAGAAAAAACGGAGAAAAGCAAAGTGACACGCTCCAGCTGATTTGCGTCAACCCGACATATACGACCACAGACGCAATCACAGAGCGGAGAGCATTCAGTCACGCTACCATCAACAGTAGTGCCACGGGTCGGAAAATGTACTATCTAGATAGCGGCGTTGCCAATAGTTGGTCGGAACTAACGGAACGGAAATTTTAAACCGTGACAAATGTATAGATAACATATTTTAAGGAACACAGATTTGTGTAGTTTTCTCCCAAAATTCTGAGAGTGGATTTTTCGGACCATGATGCGCAATGCATTTGTATCCCAGAGCCTTCAACACCCACCCCCTCCATCAATAATTGCAGGTGTAGACCCTTAACACAGGAAGGCTATTGTAGGATGCATGGCTTGTTGAGTCAATAGAATTGGTCATTTATCGATGATATGTCTTTGTCACCAGATGATTGTTTTGAAACATTTCATAGACTTTTCATAGGAATATACCACGAATTCTTTCCAGAAGTTTCTATAAAGGCAAGAACTTGTGACTCTGGAGTAAAATGGTTTTCTGCAGATATGGGTGAGATGAGAGAGAAGTTGAGACTTTATGATGAATTGTTTAATCACTTCAAAAATGACGACATAAAAGTATTGAGAAACAAAGCTCGAGGAGAGTATAGGACAGCACTGCGTAGAGCTCGTATAACAGCTCATGGCAATTATATTATGAATTCTAGTAACCCAAGTAAAAATATGTGGAAAATAATAAATAGTAAAAGACAGTCTGAGGTAGTTTCGTCAGTGCCCTTCAGCCCACAGGAACTGAATTCCTACTTCATCTCATTGCCACATGAACTGGTGGATAATTTACCAAATATTGATGTTACAAAGCCTGAGATAACGGTGGAAGCAAGTCATCAACATGTAAGTGGTTTTCAATTCCAGGATGTTTCATTTATTTATTTATTCATTAGAACGGACATGCCAATTTACAAATTACTATCATTATTACATTCAATTACAACCAGCAAAGCCAATTTTCAATAAAATATACAATATTCCAAAAATTAACAGAAAACAACCAAAAAATACAGAAACCTACAAAAAAAAATACCTTAAGAAAAACCAACAAGAATAGTTTATAAGTTCAAATGGCCTCAAAATATCTTTTGAGACTAAATATAGACACCTGAAATAGATCGATTTCCGATGCATTTGCCCCTTTTATCGCTCGTGCAATCGGATTATTCATGACATAGTTAGTGGGGTTATATTCGATGTATAAGAGATCTCTATGTCTAAGGAATACATTTTTCGCATTAAGTTTTATCTTAGCTACTAAATATTCACAATCAATGTAATTATTGATTAATTTATATACAAACATCACATCAAAATTATTCCTTCTTATAGATAGTGGTTTCATTGATAGAGACTCGTGTAAGTGGTCATAGTTTATTGAAGCCTTGGGAATACTCATTTTGTAAGCAACCCATCTTAAAAATTTTCGTTGCACGCGCTCAATATTATTTTTGTGCACTTTATAATAAGGAGACCAGACTACAGTTGAATATTCCAATATACTTCGGACATTCGTAAAATAAACAATTTTTAAGGCAGAGATATTATTGAAAGTTTTCTTTTAATAAATCCAAGCATCCTCATAGCTTTCTGAGTTGTAATGAAAATATGCTGAATCAAATTCAGTTTGTGGTCGAGGTGTATTCCCAGATCTTTAACAATTAGACTTGAGCTTAGTTTGACATTGTTTAGCCTATAATCGTACTGGATAGGTGACTTTATTCTGTAAAATCTCATTACACTACATTTACTGATATTGAATTGCATATCATTGTCAACACACCACCTTTCCACATTATTAAGATCTTCTTGTAGTGAAAGACAATCTTGAATACTCCGTATGACCCTGAACAGTTTAAGATCATCAGCGAACAATAGAAATAGACTTCCTCTAATATATTTTCCTATGTCATTTATGAAACAGAGGAAGAGTAGCGTAGAAAGGGGTGAACCCTGACCAACCCCAGAAAGAACGAGAAACTGATCAGAGATAACACCATCTCCAAGCTTAACCCTTAAGGTACCATCACGTAAACGATCAGACAACCAGTCCAATAACCGAGGGCCGACCCCGATCCCTTCAAGCTTCTCAACAAGTAACGAATGTGGAACCGTGTCAAAAGCTTTTTGAAAGTCAGTGTAAATGCTATCTACCTGAAATTTTTCTTTCATTGCATTTGAAATGATGTCCATGTACGAAACAAGATTAGTTGTTACCGATCTCTTGCTAATGAATCCGTGTTGTTCTGATAGAAGAACACGTGAAAAGCAAGGTGAAATTTTGATGTTGACAAGCTTATCGAAAATTTTAGGGATGTGAGAATATACTTCAATACTGGTCTATAATTTTTCACATCTTTTTCATCTCCAGACTTGTGTACAGGAATAACAAAGTTATCTTTCCAGATCTTTGGATAACTTCCGCATTTAATCGAGCTATTGAATATAAGGCATAAAGGCTCGGCCAATATATCACCGCAGCGCTTCAAAAATATCGCCCCAATATTATCAGCACCCGAGTCATTAGAGTCATTCAAAGTCAACAACTCTTTAAGTACTTCATCTGTCGTAAAATATACACTTCCTATATCGACAAGATTATCCTGCGGTGTATTCAAGTGTTTTGGATTGCTCACTTTGTAAACTTTGGAAAAATAGGAACCAAAAATTCGGCTATTTCTTGTGGATTATCTGAAATCTCATCTTGAAAATACATAGTTGTGGGAAGACTCTTATTCGACCTGGAATCATTCACAAATTTCCAAAAATACTTTGGGTTAATTTCTATCGAGTTTTCGACAGAATTTATATATTCACGATAGCAATTCTCGGACTCAATTCTACACTGTTGTCTCAACTCAGCAAACTTTGTATATGCTTCCAAGCTTTTAGATATCTTATATGATCTATGTGCCGCTTTTTCGAATAAATCAGCCCTTTTAGACGAGGTGAAAACCAATTTGGGAATTTATATTTTTTTGATATTCTTTTAGGAACATATAATTCAACTGCTGAATCAACAACACAGTAAAAATTTGAAATGGACTTTTGAACATCCTTTTCGAAAATAATTTCGTTCCAGTTTATTGTCGAAAAGTAATCTAATATATCATTATAATTGGCGTTCTTAAAATCCAGAAATGTGTAATTATGTTCTTCTCTTATCGAACATCCGGAATGAATGTAAAACATAATGCCGGATGATGTTCATCACAAGGAAGCAAGATATCAGCCGCTAAAGAAACCGATGTGTCATCGAATGATGAAAATATTAAATCTAATATCACATTGTTTATGTTTGAAATTTCGTTCAATTGTACCATATTTAACATTGCTATTGATTGTGCGATTACCGTTTGAGTTTTTGTTATCTTTATTAAGTTTTTATTAGACTCGGTTTTCCAACCCGGGAGATTAAAGTCTCCACAGCATATAAGGTTTGCGTCAGGATATCGATCAGATATATCTTCTAAGTCTTCGCAAAATTTTTCGTACAGAGAAATGTCGCTATTTGGAGGAAAATATACATTTGACAATAATATATCTCCGCGCACAGTATGAACTAAAACAAATACAACTTCTATATCATTATGTGAGCTTGATATAATTCTTGAAGAAATCGATCTCTTTATGGCTATCATGACACCGCCTCCCCTTGATTTACAGCTAATTTCGGAATCTCTGTCTTTGCGGTAAATATCGAAATTATTAATACCTAATTCTAAATTTGAAATGTCTTTACACAACCAAGTTTCAGTTAAAAATATAACATCATAATCCGAACTAATTATTGATGAAGCAAGATTAGTTATTTTTGTACGTAACCCTCTGACATTTTGGTAATAGCAATATAAACTATTCTGACATAAGTTTGAACTAAAGCTACAACGAATATCGTTCTCCTCACAATAACTTCCTTGGTACACAGTTTCATTGTCAGATTGGGTTGCTCTTAGCTAGATGTTCTGGAATGGTCTGATTAGTATACCCTCAGGCCATGCTTCTGGGTTAAGTAACTCCTCCAATTCCAGATCTCTGCTACCTACCTTAAAGGATTTTTTGCTATTCTTAGACTTCAAATCGAAACATAAAAGATCATTTTTCGGCCATCTTTCAGTCACATATGATAATATGCTGGACGATGAAGTTTCTCTTGAAAGACCACCAATCCATATCCACCTTCTACCCTTTGGAGCTGGTTTAATATTGACATCGGGTTTTCCCCTTGCATGGACCGCCGGATCTCCTGTGAATGTCTTCCTTGGATAGGAAGGCTTAGGATGTTCCAAGACCTCCTTCACAGGAGCCAAAGTATCTACTCTTTCCTTTTTGTCAGATTGGAGGACATCTCGTTTTCTGCTTGCTTTCTGCTTCAGATCTGATGGTACCGATAGCAGTTTAGATGATGGGTCGTTCCCGACTATTGTAATTTCCTTTGATCTGGATGTCCCAGCGTTCTTGTATTCATTGGATGACATCAATCGAACTAAATCCTTATTACTATCCTTCAGAGCCACAATTTCTTCCTTAAGGCTATTAAACTTCATCTGGCAGTCTTCCACTATAACTTTGGTGTGTTTCTCTATCAAAGCGCTCAAAAAGTCTCCATCACCTCCCATGCCATGAACGTTCTCAGGCTCATGCTCCAGTCTGGCTTTCACACGATCCAGACAATCAAAACAGAAAAACCAGATGTTTTCAGACTCGGACAGAGCTGACAGAGCTCTCAGCAGACAGAGATTTAACAATACAAGGGATGTAATAAGTTCACTGAAGGGAAGTAAATTAAAGGACTACTATGGTCTGTTAGTAACACTTTTGAAAAGAAATGTAAACCATATAGTGAGGCCTCTCACTAAGATTTTTAACCGTTGCATTAAAGGAGTTTTCCCAGATTGTCTGAAAGTGGCGAAGGTGATCCCAATACATGAAAAGGGTGATAAGAATGACAAAAAAAATTATAGATCAATTTCCTTACTCCCTATATTCTCGAAGGTCTTTGAGAATATCATTTACCAACAGATAATAAACTATTTCGAGAATGAAAATCTGTTTCACAGGAATCAATACGGGTATAGCAGGAGGTCAAGTGCATGCGATGCTGTAATACGGTTTGTCGAGCATACACTGGATTGTTTTGAGTGGGGTTTACTTTCACTATCGATATTCTTAGATCTAAGTCGAGCTTTTGACTGCGTAGCTCCACACGCTCTTGTTAGCAAGCTGTCAGACTATGGTTTCGACGAAAACAATCTCAGACTCATTGAGTCCTATTTCTTCAACATCTGAGTCTTGGTGTGCCTCAGGGATCTATATTAGGACCCCTTCTATTCATAATCTGTATGAATGATTTTTCTTTTTTCATTGCTGCCTACGAACATCTCTTATGGGCAGACCACTCAGGAATTACCGTGGAACATAAGGACCTGCAAGGAGCTGAGCAGCTGGCATCTGCAGCGGAACTGAAGGCTAAAGAGTGGTTTGCATTAAACAAGCGGGTTTGTAACGAAGAAAAGACAGACACTATGTTGTTCAACCTAAGAGGTCTCAAAAATCACAATACCAATGAATCGATAAAGTTTTTAGGAGTTCATCTGGACCCTAGTCTCACATGGATTTCTCATGCCAACGAGACAGCATCAAAACTGGTCGGGAATATTTTTCTGATTCGTAACTTGGCAAATATCGTATCCAGAAAGGTAGTTAAAGTTGCCTATCACAGCCTCATCGAGTCACATCTGCGGTATTGTGTTCTCATCTGACTATTTTCAGATTGCAGAGGAGAGCGGTTGGAATAGTGGCTGGCCTGGGATATAGAGATGATTGCTTGAGCGCTTTCAAAGAACTGAAGATACTTACTTTTCCATCTATATACATACATGAATGCCTGGTTCATGCATATAATAATAACAGAGATTTCCTAAAATATGGGGATACCCATGACTACTACACACGACACAGGAATAACATAAAATCGAAAAATCGAAGAATGGTCACAATCTCTCACAAACTTTCCAATAAATTGCCTGAAGAAGTTAAAGGGCTCAATTTTAGAGAATTCAAGAAAACAATCCACGGAATATTAACGAGGAATGCATTTTGGAGTGTGCAGGAATTCCTGTCCAGTGAATCGACATTTTAATATTTTGTAAATGTTGAAATTTTTTGTATATTATTATGACAATGATGTGAGATGGTTATCATCCTATTTTTGAATTTATTATGACTTGTGTAATACAGTGAATTCTGTAAAGAAGCACCAATAAATTATCTTATCTTAACTCAATATTTTCTTTTTTATTTCCGTTGACTATAGGCATTTATTTTGCATATTGTAGAATGTGAATTTTTAGTAGTCCATTCAATTGCCTTGTTGTGAGTTTCGAGCAAAATCCGTGGTATATTTCATTTATTGAACTAAATAAAATATAATATTCCCTTTGAAAACGAATTAAACTCGGTGCAATCATGTGTGTAAAAAAAGCGAATATCTCGACGACCGTTCTGCGTTAAGATTTTTTTTTTCTACATCTTTCTTGAATTTTTGTTCCGACCGCCGGCAACACCGCAGGATTCGTGGTTCTCCTATAGAAAATAATTTTAACAACGTAGTTTGGCCTAACCAATCAAATTGCAACATTTGAATTTTTGAAGCCACATGACGACCCCCTTTTCGAGGGGTATAAATATTGTCCCGGAGGTTTCCAAGGAAACTGGAGATGGAAGATTGTTAGCGAGTATCGCGAGTGAATTTTGAGGTGTAGAGAAAATTTTGCGGAGTAGAGACAGTTTTTATTTTTCAAATCATATTGAGTTTAGAGTTTTCATTTTTATTCAGTATTCATTTTTGGTATTAAATTAAGGGAAGATCCACGTGATTTTGGCGGCCGTGTTCGTCGAGATTGCGAGTGAAATGTTGTGCCATAGGATTGGCAAGAAACCGTATTACAATTTCTTGACCGTAGGGTGCCGGGTGGAATTTTTACTGCTTAATTTCTTGGGGACCTCTCCATTATATGCTTGGAGTGATATATCACCTTTGTTCATTTTCGTCTATAATTGATTGGCGTCCAGATATTACCCCTTGAAAACTTAACTGCGAGGTAATCCATTAAGTCGTAGAGGAGCAGTGTTTTGACGTTAAAGGGTGTATAAAACTTATTAATTTCCGCGATAAATCGTTGCCTGATCATATTCGAGTGATACATCAACTTTCTTCATTTTCTGTCTGTACCTTATTGGCGTCCAGGTGTTTCCCCTTGAAAACTTGACTGCGAGGTAATCCATTGAAATGAAAAGGAGCAGTGTTTGGACGCTAAAGAGGGTGTAAACTCACCTAATTTCCGCGAAAGATTATTGGTCGATCGTCTTATAGTCCTATATTTCCTCTATGTAGTGCAGACATCGTTCGAGATTGAAATTTCCATCCTGTACACTCCGTATCCGCATTATTATACACCTCATTGCACATTTATCACCATTTTACCGTATCGTTTGCTCGAAAACCGTATCTATCACCTTGCTCCGGAAGTTCTCACAATTAATTTCAAGAAATTAATGTAAAGTCGATTGTTGTGTTGAATGATTATTCTGAATTTATTTTATTGAAACCGTTCAAATTAGAAAGTGTCACGTTTAATTCTGTGGAAATGTAAGTTTTAGTTCTAGTGTTTCAATTTCTCATTCATTTCACATTATCTCAACAAATATTAAAATTTTCTTCAATCAGGTGTTTTATTCATTGTCACTCAAGAGAATAGAAATATGTCATTTTGATCGCTACCACCCTAGATCAATTCGAACCCATCTCCGGCTGTCTCCAGGGATAAATAGTGAGAGAGAAATTTTATCAAGGAGTTGCAACCCTGTTAAACCTATTGCAACTGACGCCCGAACATTAAAGAAAGTTAACAAGGTGAATTACGCCAGTCAGGTAGAAAACAACCTCACAGTACTTAATAGTCAAACACGCAATGAGCTGTTACAAAAATGCCTACCAGCCTTATGCAGTGGGATAAAACCTAATACGGAATTCGAAATTTATGATAATGTCATTAGAATAGATGAATCGTCTGGAGCTCCTTATTGTTCTAGTCCATTCTATAAAAGATATAGAATCATTCACGACCAAATATTGAAAAAACTGGACTTTCAGAAAACTTCGGATAATGAAAATATTTATTTCAATGAGGAGTTTTCTAAAAAAATTTTGAGGAAGTATATACCGTACGCTCCCTTGTGGATCTGCATTTCGTTCGAAAAGGATCGGTCTAGATTGAGTATTGCAATAATCGAAAATTATTTTGGAAATCAGAAACGGGGAGTTCTAGAAGGAAACAGAAATATAAAATGTTCCAGATTCATCAGAGCTTACCAGAATGACATAAAGGTAAAATGCAAAGAAGTGGTACTCGAGATGGGAAAAACGAATTTAACTAAAAAAATGCCGAAAGAAGATAGAAAGACTGATGAAAAATTATCGCAAGAGACTTGGAATAGAAATCCAAAACCAACAGGCTCCCATTTCAGCGGTAATTATTTGAAGCTATTGAATGCAATCAATACATCATCAGCAAAGAAGGAGGAAGATATCTCTAACGTTAATGAAGAGGAAATTATTGTACCTGATGAAATAGATGATTATCAGATATCCAAGCAATAACCTGATACTGAGCTATATGATCAGTGCACGGAGGAAATAAAGAGAATTACGTTATCTCCAGAATAGAAAAGGATACTTTTTGAAGAAACGATTTTGCAGAGGAATTCCAAAATTTGCGAAGCCGAAAACAGCATCGCATTTTTCCAAATATGCAAATGTAAGGAATCCACAAAAGATAGTATATGCAAACAAATAATAAATCCTCAAGATCTATCATCGTGCCCTGCAATCCATCATGGAATCCTGAATGAAGAAATTGCAAGAGCAAAATATTTCGAAATTTACCATGTCGAATGTCAAGCAACTGGATTAATAATTCACTAATTGTTTCCCTTCCTAGCATGCTCCCCCGATGGTCTGATCAATCATGATGGCATTATAGAAATAAAACGTCCTTACAGCACCAGAAATGATGACCCAAATCTAATAAATTATAAATTCTTGGACGAAACAAATGAACTCAGATGTAATAGTGAGTACTATTATCAAGTTCAAGGATTATTGAACATTACTGTGAGATTATGGTGGGATTTGGTTATTTACACTTTCGAAGGTGTTCTAATTGTGACGATAACTAAGACAAATTTTTTTGGAAAAACATAATGTTGCCTAAATTGAATTTTTTTTTATTATTTCGATTTTCTGCCAAAAAAATTTCAAAAAATCATATCTCTTCAAAACGTAGAAGATATAAAATGGAGAACTCTCAACGACATCGAATTCCATTCAAATGGATTAGTGAAAGATATTACATTTTACAAGAAAATACCTGATCGCTGGCAGATTGAGAGTCCATCGAGAAAACACTTAGAAAAAAATTACGTAGTTGCTCGTTTCGAAAACGCCTCCTGTCCAGTACCAGAAATTGATATAAGCGATTATCTAAGTTTCGATGAAGGAAACTATATAACTAGCTTCATCATAGACAATTATATGTCTTATTGATCCTCAAGACAGTTTTCAAAAATTATCTGTCCAAACAGCAACATCTTTATTCACGAATATTTCAGACGAAAATAGTTTATGCCTCGAGAAAAAGTATGTAGCTTTACCTATAAATGAGCATAATAGCCATTTAATTCTCATTGTTTTAAACGAGGAGAAGAAAGAGTTCATTTCGATGGATTCCTTGAAGAGTTCGGAAATATTTATGGAAGAAAGAAGGCAAAATTATTTTAGAAAATTCAAGGAATTTAGTTCTATAAATACTAGTACTATAAATAATTGTGCTGAAGAATGAAGTATAACAGATAAGACTGT
Source organism: Micraspis discolor (assembly GCA_030674115.1). Classification (NCBI taxonomy): domain Eukaryota; kingdom Metazoa; phylum Arthropoda; class Insecta; order Coleoptera; family Coccinellidae; genus Micraspis; species Micraspis discolor. Next base: position 26,630 of record JARTUT010001391.1, on the reverse strand, counting down.
GATATATCAAGATGATAATTTCAATTGTGGGATGTTTGTTATTTATTACTTCCAACAGTTTCACTCTGGAAAAAATCTTAATGGAACCAAAAAAATATGAACCAATTTAGAAAATATGTGCAGAGTTTTTTTTTAAAAGATCATCTCCAATGCAGGATAGGTGTATTTATATTTCGAAAATTGCTGAGAAGGATTTCTATGTATGCCGAAGCTGCAAACGAAAATGTCATATTACATGCTTGACGATTAAAATTGAAGCTCACCTAGAATTTAAAAACAGTATATGTCGTGAATACTAGGAAAAGGAAATATTATGATGCCTTATGCTGCGATTTTCATCAAACGTTCATTTATATATTATATTTAGATTGGGGACAATATGGCGGACGAAGAAGACGTGATGTCGGATGTGTCCGATAGGAATGATTGTGATGAACAATTTATGAAGTGTTGTTCAACGAAAAACTGCAAATTGAAAGTGTGTATTCGGTGCTTCTCAATTTTCCATAAAGCCTGTGCAAGAAGAAATGCGAAAATGAAGTTTAATAGTGGCAACAAAATCCTGTTTTGTGAACGTTCACTATCAAATCAGATGGTCATTCAACAGAGGCTCTTGTTCTTCAGGTAAAATACCTGCAGGAATAATTGGATGAATCAAAGGAAAATTAACATTTTAAAACAAAATAATGGCCGTCTTATGGAGAAAATTCAATTGTTGGAGAAAAAATATGAATTTAAAAAACCAGAGGTAAACACATCAGAAAAAAGGAATACAAAAATCCCAACAGAAGAGGAAATAAATACAAGTGAAGTAGATTCCGCTACTTATGCTGGAGTCGCTTCTAATTACGCACAAATGGTGGCGTTGAATACAAACAGTACTTACGCCGGAGTCGCTTCCAATTAAGCGGTGGCCATGAAAACAAACATCAGTACAGGAATGAATGAAAGGCCACAGAAAACAGTCAACAAACAGCTAACGGGGATGTTTTTACAAATGTTACGTACAAAAAGACGAAAAATATAAGAAAAAATATTGGAACAGGAAAGCAGAGTAAAGGTTTCTCAGGTCACGAGAGAAAAGTATGGTTATACATTTACAGAGTGAAACGAAGTACAACAACGAAAATTATTGAAGAATATTTGTCAATCAATGAAGGATTTCAAGGATTGAAAATGATGGTCAAGGAAATTCCATCGGAAGACAATCGACTCAAAGATTCGTTTTGTCTGCCCCATATGAAAAGAAAGAGGAACTGTATAATCCTGAATTTTGGCCTTCCGGAGTTGGCATAAAACGTTTTGACTTCACAAGACATAAAGATTCACTGCAGGAAGGTGCAGATTTTTTATAAATAACCCTCACTGCCAGGCAGATACCCAGCAAGATCAAAAAAAATTATGGTTGATAAAACAACAATAATTCACCAGAATGTGCAATCAATTGGAAATTGTGTAAATAGACAATTGTAATTGTAATTTTTTGTTTCTTTTTTGACTATATTTCGTTTCTGACGGTATATATGGTACATTTGTATATATTGGATTTTTCGAAATAAACATTATTATAATTACTATTATATAGGAACAGATATAACAATTTTAAAAAACAGACCGAGTAACGGAATATAATTCATTCTAAACCAGCATGGAGAGTGTGTGCGCTAATAATGGATTATGCCTAATACAGTTCTTAATCGGTTGAGAACAGGTCATGGTCGTACCAATGGCATGCTATTTAAATGGAACTCAGTTCCTAGCGCAAGTTGTGAATGTGGAGAAGCAGAAGAAACAATACCTCATCTCATCAATAGTTGTCCCATATATAAATTTCAAGATGGTTTTAGGGCTATTCATGATGTTTCCAACTCTTTCTTGGAATGGGTTATAAATTTCAAACGAATATGATACGTATTTTTGTTATTCAGTTCTTTTTTCTGCTTTTGTCTTTTTATTTCCAGATTCAATGTGAGCACCTTGAAGAAGTCTCTTTCTGCATCAATAGAAGATCACTCTTGAAGAAAGAAGTCCTTGAAATATATTTCAGCTTATTTTTATATTTTCACACTTAGACGGGGAGCCAGGGTTTTTTTTACTGGGGTTTTTTCCCTAGGCTTTTATGTCATACGCCGAACTGTATGACACCCCGTCACTAACCCCTGATCTATATGCTTTATTGTTTGCTAACTAAATATTGTCAGCCAAAAGTTCAAAAGAATATATATATATATATGCCTAATGGGGAAATCATGTAAAAAACGCTCCTTGTATTCTACCTCTGAGGTGGTGTGGAAACAGATGCACGTAAATTCTTCAATAACGATAATATAATTGTTAGTTCAGTTAGCTCATGAGAAACGAAGATTTGTAGTATGTGAGCTGAAATACTGAATTGAATGATTATTTTTCCGACCCAAATATCGACCAATAGAATTGCACCATTCGACGTCACGTGGTACAACCTACATGGTATTATACTGATAATTTTTTGAAAATTTTCTCTGGTAGTTGCTATATATAAACAAAACATGATCCAGTCAAATTAAGCACACGTCAAACTGACAGGTTGAATTCAATTGTGAAAATTGGAGATTTTGCATGAAAATGAGTCGATTTGGAGTTTGTTCTCTGTCCACCATCGATAAAAAAGTCAAAGGAAATGTTCCCATTAATACGGAGAAGGCAAAAAAAACAGTTTGGAACCAATTTACTACTTTTTGTACTGAGAGGGAATACACATTGAGTGCTGAAACGAGTGAAGCGCAATTGGCAAACATTATGAAAGATTACGCTTACAATATGAAGAAAATGGATGGAGAAGACTATAAGGAAGGTACAATAAAAACAATGTGGAATCAGACTGCCAAATTACTTCAAGAAAAGTGTTTGAACGATTTCGACATCAAAATAAACCCATTTTCGGATGCTGCATTCAAGACCGCTTGAGGAGCTCGTGATGCCAAGAGTAAGGCTTTACAATCTATTCCGGAAAAACGGAGGGCAAGTGCAGCAGCGTTGGAGGAAAAAGATTGAGATGCAATGACCACTGTTTGGGACGAGGAAACTCCTGATGGCCTCCAGAAAAAATTATTCATGATAATAACAGTGGAATTGGCTTGGAGAGGTGGTGAGGGCAGCATGGCGTTAATACATCACTTCAAGGCAGAACAGCGAAATGACGGGGAAACAACTGGGAGAATTGAATACAATCGAATTTTCAGCAAGACCACACAAGGTGGTGATAAAAAATTATCAGACAGCAAGTGGCTGGTGGAGAATCGGGAAATCCCTGACAAGTGCCCAGTGAGACTGTTCCAGAAATTGAGAGAGAAGAGAGATGTCAATATCAAGAGCGACAGAGTATTCCTGACCCAAAATCCATTCTGGAATAAAGTTCCAGGCGCTAGGTGGTACAAGGATTCCACAGTAGGCCAAAACACGATTTCAAAGTGGGTTAAGGAGTCAGCACAAAAAGCTGGGCTTGACCTTGGTAACAAAAAATCACCAATCACTCCAGTCGTGCAACAGCCGTCTCCAATCTAGCGAAATCGGGCCTGGGAGAGCAGCAGATAATCAAAATAACTGGACATGCCAACAGTAACTCCATCAAGCCGTATCTCCAACTCGACCAGGAACACCACGAATTAATTGTCAAGAAACTGCGGAGGAGTGAGCCTACTGCAGAAAATGCCATCAACAGCATAAACCTCATGCCATCTACCTCTTCTGGGACCATTACCGATAACTCTGACTTGAAGAAAACATGCACCAATGTTTACAACAATTGTATTTTTAATTGCACTACCCTGATTCTTAATTAAATGTTGTTTTATTCATTATGAAATTCTTATTTGTTAACTGTACATTTCGTCTCATGGTGCAATTCTATTGGCCGACATTTGGGACAGAAAAATAATCTCCGAATACCACACGAGCTTCAAAATTATCTGGTATTTCCCGATAGGTTCCCTGTAAACAAATAAAATCGTCAAGTTCTTCAGGAAAAAAACCTGAAAAACTTGACTCCTTCATTTGTTTGCAACGAACCTATCGGGAAATACCCAATAATTTTGAAGCTCTTGTGGTATTATAAGTGATAATCGAGCAGTCGAAAATTTTTTCATAGTTGTATTCCCTATGGTGTCGTCCAACTTTATCCTGAAAAGAAAAATTTTCTATCGATAAGTTTCCGAGATATTGATAATTGCTATATATATATCGGAAAAACCACATGATTTTTCATCGGGCAGTCGGAAATTTTTTCATAGTTGAATTTCCTAAGCAGTCATCTAACTTCACCCCGAAAATAAAAATGTTCTATCCAGTAGTTTCCGGGATATCGAAAGTTTCTATATAGGTTGGAAAATGCCCGAATTATAATAGGGAAGAGAAAAATTTCACATGCACTATATTCTTACTACCTCTTCACTACGTAATGTCAAATTTCAATTCATTCCTGTTGATATTTCCCGAGAATTTCGCCTATTAACTGAATAATTTGAATCAACCCGCACACCAATGACTATGCCGTTCGGGGGTGACGCGTTGGAAAAAATCCCCCCCGCAACCTAGAACTGCTAAAACACGACAACAAAATATCATCAAACAAATTCCAGGACCTTGAAAAGTCACCAAAAATTTGTAAGAACCAATGGAAATATGGAACTACTTCTTCAATGACCAGATAATCAATAATTGAATAAAGAAAAAAATGAGCTGAAAAACCAACTATATATATATATTCTTTTGAATTTTTGGCTTACAATATTTAGTTAGCAACTACAATGAACGAAAGCATGTGAAGTAATACGAACTGATGAATTAAGTGCAAATAAAAAAAAACAAAAAAAACAATGGAAAATCAGTATTGAATTATATCTTCGAATCCGTAAATACAACTTTCAAGGGAAAAATTCGGAAATTCCCAAATCAACAAAAAATTAAGATCTAGAGAACAATAAGTAAAAATTAATTTTTGACTGAATCCGGAAATTCAGAAAATTGGTCAGTTCCTGTTCAAAGTGTTCGGTATATCAATTTCTCTCAGTAGAAAACGGTAGCAATTATTTGGTAAACTGTAAAGAATGCGGAAAAGAAGGATAGAAAAAAAAAGTCTAAATCGAATTAACAAATGAAATCAACGAAAAACAAGACAAAATTTTCGATTCGGAAAATCGGTCAGTTCCTGTAACAAGTGTTCGGTTTATCAACTTCTCTCAGGAGGATGCGATTATCTGGAAAACTGTTAAGAATACGGACAAAAGGGATGGAACAAAAACTATTGCAAATCGAATAAACAAATGAAATGGATGAATGACACGACAAAATTATCAACACGGAAAATTGGTCAGTTCATGTAACGAGTATTCGGTTTATCAATTTCTCTCAGGAGAGAACGGATGCGATTATCTGGAAAACTGTTAAGAATACGGACAAAAGAGGGATGGAACAAAAACGGACAAAAGGGATGGAACTATTGCAAATCGAATAAACAAATGAAATGGATGAATGACACGACAAAATTATCAACACGGAAAATTGGTCAGTTCATGTAACGAGTATTCGGTTTATCAATTTCTCTCAGGAGAGAACGGATGCGATTATCTGGAAAACTGTTGAGTATATGGACAAGAAGGATAGAAAGAAAATGATTGCAAATCAAATGAACAAATGAAATGGATAAATAACGCGACAAAATGTTCAACTCGGAATATTGGTCAGTTCATGTAAAAAGTGGTCGCTATATCTATCTCTTCCAGGAGAGAACGGATGCGATAATCGGGAAAACTGTTGAGAATACGATAAAAAAGGACCGAACAAAAACGATTCCAAATCGAATTAACAAATGAAATCAACCAATAATACGACAAAAATTTTCGACTCGAAAAATCGGTCAGTTCCTGTAACAATTGCTCGGTATATCCATTTATTTCAGAAGAGAACAGATGCGACTATCTGGAAAACTGTTAAGAATACGGAAAAAAAGGATAGAACAAAAACGATTGCAATTCAATTGAACAAATGAAATGGATAAATGACACGACAAAATTATCAACTCTGAAAATCTGTCAGTTCCTGTTGAAAGTATTCGGAATATCAATTTCTCTGACGAGAGAACGAATGCGATTATACGGGTGTCATTGCAGCAACGCTTTTCAGCAACGGATTTCGAAAGCTGGTTTATATCATTGACGTAGTATCTAAATGGACTAGCCCTCTGAGCAAAATTCCCGCAGGCCGAATATGAACGAGAGAGATGGAGCTAGTTGAGTAAACATCAAAATCATATGTTCAAAACGTTTATTTCTCGTGCGAGATATCCTCAATTTTTATCTTATTTTGAGTTTATTCTGAATTGATCTTCTTGTTGTTTTGATCGATTTGATTTCTAAAAGTATTGATCTTACTATCGAAAGAAAGCAGCGGTATGTATTTAATGAAATTTCTCTTGGAATAATATATACATGTTATGGTAAATGTAAGCAATCGGTAATTATCTATAATCACCGGTGATTATAGATAATCACCAATGCACATGGTGAATGTAGTGAATTATCCATATTTACCGGTAATTATATAAAACTTCCGCGCGACCATGGTAAATATCGACATAAGCTTTGGAATTTTGTTTAGAATGGAGAGAGAATGGTGCGGGCGACGCGCGGGGAGGGTGATACTTGCAGCCGCGCACGTCGTGACCTGTTATTTGTTAGCGTATAGCGGTTCGTTGAATTTTCGTTGCAGTAGTAAGGAAGTAGTGAGGCTATTTTGAGTTGTATTGTGAATATATTTGTGTTGTTCTTTAGTTTCTTTTGTATTGATACAAAATGAGAGATATCGAGTCTACTAAAAAACGGTTTTATGAAGAAGTTGAACCGTGTATATTGCAAAGCGATTACGGACGAGAATTCGCAAACAAGGTGATTGTGGAGTTGTGTCTTATGTGGGATGAACCAAAGATTGTACATGGAAAGCCACGTCGTCATCATTCAACCAAGATATCGAAAAGATGTTGGCTACTTGGTTAGAAACAAATAAAATTACAAAATGGGCCGTAGGAATAAAATTCATTCAGTTTATGAAAAATAAAGCTCATCACTCAGGAATAAGTCGTAGCCCCTATGAGGCTATGTTTGGATGTAGAGCAAAAGTGGGCTTGAAAACTTTCTTGCCAGCTCTTCAAACAATGTCAAATATTACGAGCGAAGAAGATCTTGAGGCAATGGTAAAAATCAAAATGGACAAGCCAGCGAAGATATTGATACTAATTTAGAGCGCAGTATATATAACGACATTCATACCCAGATTACAGCAGAACAAGCGACTATTGAATCAGGACCTTCGGATAAGGAGGAGTCAATTCCGACTAATCAACTAAAGGAAAATGATGATGGTAACAATGTAGAAAAAGACGAAAATGAAGGGAATATTTATGAAACAAATGAAACTAAAAATAACCCTGAAAGTGACAATGAACAAGTTTTAAACGAAAATACAGCTGTACAGGCAATACATGTATGTTCTCGAAAAATTGAAGAAGCTAGAATCGATGCTAGGCAGTCACTAGAAAAGCAGGCTGAAAAAATGATAAAAGCCTCAAATGCTTTGTAGAAATGAGAAAGAGCATGGGGGAGTTGCCATATATTCTAAAAATGGAATAGAAGTCAAGGAGAGAAAGGAATTAAAGAATATATCAAAGAAAGGTACATTTGAATGTGTAGGGATAGAGTACAACTTGAACAGTAGCAAACATGTCTGTGTTGCAGTTTATAATAATGGAAACATAGAAACTCTTATACAAACATTGGAACCAGCATTGCAAAAATTATTTGATGAGAATATGAAGATAACTCTAGTTGGAGACTTCAATGTCGATTTTTTGGTGGATACAGCTAGAAAATGGGAAATATTGGGAATGTTGAGAACATATAACATACAGCAAACAATTTACGAACCCACAAGAATAACAGCCACAACAGCCACTTGTATTGACAACATTTTTACAAATGTTGGGGAATTCTATGATTCAAAGGTTAATTTGTGGAAGAATGCTCTTGGTCTTCGTTCTAGTGCTGTGATAAGCAAACGTCATAGAATTTGTGATGGACATTTCAGTGAAAATTCTTTTACAAATTCAAATCGCAACAAGTTGAACAGACATGTTATTCCTATGGCTTGGGTCAACCCTTCATCAGACATTGAAGTAATTGAAGTAATGGAGGAATCACATGCAATAATCGAGGAATCACATGAAGTAATGGAGGATATTCGTGCTGCTTACGAAATAGATAAGGTTAAACCCATGGGATTTAGGACCCTATTGAAATTAAAAGACATTCATTTGAGACCCATATTACAATATGCTATGAAAGTGCACATAGCAGCAAAAGTATTGAGTGTCATCATACTTATATTCTTTGGTCAGCGGAGGTAATTACTAGAAATCATCAACAATATGAAATCCATTTTTCAATTTATGTTTTCATCAACCAAAATCCAGTTGCCCTAATATATAAATTTTTTTTATCTTTCAGGTCAGTTGCAGTCTGAAGCAATCACGACAGCTACCTTTGTTAAAGAAGTGGACACACTATTTGATAGCTTCAATGGTAGAGGAGATGTTTGGCCTTATGAAAAACCAATGAAAGTTACGTTAAAGGTTGGGGCTCCTCATTTCTTGTACTGGCGGGAGCAATTTGATAAGGTAAAAAATTGGCAATTCATGAGGTACAACAAACGCGGAAAAATTTTGAAATCTGTACCTCCTTCCCAAACAGCTTGGCTCCAAACGATCATTGCTATTCAAGAAATCTGGACTCACTACTTAAATTTAAAAAAAAGCGCCATGAGTAATTTTTGATTATTGATTTATTTTTTATTTCAGCAGTCTGTTCTGTTAATTCAACCTTTGTTAAGTGCCATGAAAAGTCCACTTCTTGTTGAAAGTTGATCATAAATCATAAATTACTCCAGCCATATCTCAAATTTGTATTGCTAGTTTTTCCTCAACATCCACATTCTTCATTATTTCTTATCTCAAGCACCCTTGTTATTTTTTGCATTATTTTCAGTTTATTTTCCGTACAATAGTTGTCATCAATTTTAGAGCATAGAATAAGTGATAAAATGTTCATATTGTTCAATAAAAAGAGCTGTAATCAATAGTGTGTTATAAATATTTTCAATTTTCAAGATGAGAATATCGATATGTAATTTTGAAAATGTATTTTGTGAACATAATGAAAAAAGTTTCATCTTTGATATTGCAAATGTTTGCCTAAATCATACATTGCATATCGAGGATCAAAGTTTTTTCATTATTTTCGCAAAATTCATTTTTAAAATTCAGTGATCCTCTGCTATCGATTCAAATCTCCCGCCATTATTTAACCGGCACTGATGTCAGCGCCATCTGACAACAGCCCCATTTTTCGGAGAGAGATAGAAAATTAAATCGGACACGAATTAACTATAAAATCAATACAAAAAGGTATGACTGATAAAAATCTTATATTGGCGAAAGCAGACAAAAATGCGGGAATTGTAATGTTAGAAAAGACAGTATATATCGAAAGAACATTAGAATTCTCCAGAAATAATAACATAAAAAGAATGTAAAATTAATCCTTTACAAAAATATACAAATAAAGTTAACAATACACTAAAGACAACTCTTCCAACATTGCAGAAATTCAACGAGACAGTTAATACCTTGAAAGAAAAAAACCCACAAATCCCGAAAATATATAGTACGATCAAACTTCATAATAATAATAATAACAATAATCTTTATTAATCCGGTAAGACATTTACAATGTGTAGGACAGATCAAGAAAATACACTGAACAAAGTATTCATGAAGCAAAAAGAGAACAAAGAAAAAAAATCCTAAAATTCTAGAAATTATCACACAGATATTCATCTACACTGTAGTAACATTTCTCGTACAACAATGCTTTGACTGCTGCATGAAAACACTTCTTGTCCAGAATTTTTATATTTTCTGGTAGTTTATTAAACAACTTGATACATATGTAGGTTGTAGATGAGTCAAATTTGCTGGTGTCATCTAATTGAATCATGGAGTTACCCCAGACCTCGATATTATATGACAGATGAGAATAAGCTAGGCCATAGTAGACATTCAACAATGCTTCGAGTGGAAGTGAGCTCCTCAGCCTACTTATAGCATAAAAGGAAGAGGGGAGTTTTTTACTAACAAAGTTAACATGTTCGCACCATTTCAAATTGCTATCGACTATTACACCTAAAAACTTCGTGGAATATTTGGCAATTTAGTATAAGTCCATTTTCCTGACACCATGATGTAAAGTTTTTCAATAACAGTTCACACAGATCAATGAGCTCGCCTAAACTCTTTGGCCTCACAACAAATGAGGTATCATCTACAAATATTACAATTTTGCCATATCTATATGGTCTGATAAATCATTTATAAATAGCAAAATAATAATGGTCCTAGTACCGAACCTTGTGGGACACCCAGTGCAACATTAAATTCAGAAGAGCATGCATCTCCCACCCTCACAGTTAATTTACGATGGGTCACGAAACTTACAATCCATTCCAAGAAAGTATCACGAAATCTAAGACTATAGAGTTTACTTTGGAGGAAACTGGGATCAAAGGCTCGTGACATGTCAAAAAAGAGACCAGCAACAGTATAACCTTCGTCCAAAGAAGACTGAACGAACTGAAGAACATTCATGATAGCAGTCATAGTTGAGCGTTCGGATCTGAAGCCATGTTGACAGCCAGCAATAATATCGAATTTATCCAAGAATGAAATCATGCGGTTTAGAATTATTCTTTCTATAACTTTTGAAAATACACTCAATATTGAGATTGGCCGATAGTTGGCCATATTATTTACCTCATCCTTTTTGTGTATTGGAATAACAGTTGCTAGCTTGAAACAACTAGGAAAGACGCCACAAGAAATTGATTCATTATTGAGATGCGCGAAATGTTCAGAAATATCATCCGCTATTAGTTTTAATATTCTTACAGAAACCAAATCATGACCAGTAGATTTTTTATTCTTTGATTTATTGCACCAATAACTTCAGGGTAGAAGTAGAAAGTATCATTGTGAATGGAAGAGGTTGTACAAATATGACTTAGTGCATTACCGTAATTGCGTTCTAGGCTCAATTTAGCAATCTCAGAAAAATATAGTTCAGATAAGAGCATTAGACCGATAACATCGGCAATATCATCCCAAATCACAAAATCTCAAGATTCATTAACAACTTTTTCAACAAAAAACTTAAATATAAATAAGATTTTACTATTAATAATTCGTTAGAACTAGTGAGAAACATACAAGCGCTTAATCTAGACCTTGATAAGACATATAAGATTTTATCATTCGAAATATTCAACCTTTATACTAATATTCCCATTGAAGAAACTCTCACTCTGATTTGAGAACAATTATTAAAACATTATAACATAGGAAATAATTTAAATTTAGATATCACAGATATAGAGAATAATATGAAACTTTGCCATATAACATTCGAACAGAACTTTTTCACATTTGACGGAGATATTTATTATATGTAAGATGAATTACCAAGGGGTTCACCATCTAGCGGATTAAAAGCGAACATATAAATAGACCACATAGAGAAACAAATAATGCTCTTACCACTCAGTGAACACATAGTCATCTGGTGAAGATACGTTGACGACATTTTTTGTATATGGCCAGGAACAGACATAGAACTCGAAATATTTTCCCAATAAATTAACACTAAATTAAAAAAAAATTCACCTTAGAGAGATCCATATTTAATTAAAATAATATAAATTTCCTTGACGACTCAAAGATAACATTGGACGACGATAATATTTTCTTTTTTGACATAAATATACAGAAAACAACACAATCAGATGCAATTATTCCTAATGGCTCATACCATGCACCCCAAATGAAAAGGACAGCTTTCAGATTTCTATTTCACAGATTGTTAAATTTACCACTGACACAAGAAAACCACTAAAGACAAATCAACATTATATAACAAATAGGACTAAACAATCAAAACTCAATACATTTCATGAACGAAATTCTAACTTCAATAAAGAAAAAAAAAGTTTTCAATAGAATATATATCCTCATATGAAATCAAAAAACTAGACACAACGTTAAGAAAATATAATTATATGTATACTAATAGAAAACAGAGAACGTTAGAGAATATATTAGTTAACAACAGAACAAGATTAAAACCTCAACAACAAAGTGGAATGAATATACGTGATAACGTGCACAAATTGTCCATCATTTTATATAGGTATGACTACACGTAGTGTAGAAAAAAGATTTACAGAACTTAAAAGAAATAGACCTCATTCAGCCTTATGTTCACATCTGGAAAATGCTAAACACGAAATCAAATAGAATAATCTGAGGATACTACACAGATAAATTATTTTAAACTAACTATACTTGAACAGATCGAAATCCTGAAAAATAAGGATAACCCATTGATGTAGAATGATAGCATCGAATTTAACGGAAAAAACATTTTTAAACATATTGATAGATAATAATAACAAAAAATTCAGATTTAATTTCCCATCCATTAAACAATAACAAGGACTCGACATCGAAAACCAAACATATTATGTCAATGTTATTTTTATAACTATATTCCAAACTGACACCACGTTGCTGAAAGAAATAAGTAAAATAAATTTTGTTGAAGAAACTCGATAAAACTAGAAAAATAATAATGATATTTAATGAAACACATGTCTATCCATTTTGACTTCTATACTATTATACAGGGTCTTTCACGAGGAAGCTCACCCATATCTATACGGGAAACTACTGAACGTATCTTCATGAAATTCAGCACTTATAAGTATTTCACGATACTGATGAAATCTAAAATATTTTCAAGGCATGAGCACCTCCGGTTTTTCCGGAAATGACGTCAACTTCCGTTTTTCAAATTACAACACCATATTTTTATTGCAGAAATAGATTCCTCAGAAAATTTCAACTTATTTTGATGTAACATTTTTCAGTTTTGGTTGGAAAATTCTTTTTGAGCGGGAAAATTCGAAAAAAACATCGAAAATAGAGCTCACACAAAAAACTTCCCTGACTGATAAAGAGGACTGCATAGAACGAGTCAGAAATGCGTTCAGGTTTCTTTAGATCTTTAGATTCATAGTTTTGAAACTCAATTTGGTTTTCAAATACTTTTGCAGATCTCTTCCTCCCGATAAAATAAGAAGACCAACGCATGAAGCATTCCTGAGACGTATAAATAAATGTCTAGAAATTAATGGTCCAAACTTTGAGCTTATTCTCTAGTTATAACTGCGAGAGTTTGCCATGGTTCTCCTAATAGTAACTTGAAGTCGGTTTCAAGCAGGGGTGAAGAATCTACAGCATGGTTTCAATAACAGTTCCCGAAAAATTTCATCTTTTTGGCATGAAGGGAAAAGAAATAGCTGAAAATTCAAGACGAAAAACAGTTTTTTGTGAATAACTCAGAAAATATCCACTTTAGGGCAAGGGTGTGATGCATACACTCACATTATTTTTTAACGTTGATTAAATATCTGCCATAAAAAATGGGGTTCTGATCTGAAACAATTGATTTTTCACGATTTTGTCATCCCTAACTTTGAAAGCGATTTATTCACCCCCTATATTTTGAATCGTGATTTCGATTTCTAAAGTCTTCAATCTTACATCTTGAAAAATCTCAAAAATGAAAATTTTCCATTCAAAAACCTAGAAGTTAATCTTGTTTCAGCGGAGCTCAATTTTCGATTTTTATTTCGAATTTTTTCCGCTCAGAGAGAATTTTCCAACCAAAACTGAAAAATGTTACATCAAAATAACTTGATAAGGAATCTATTTCTGCAATAAAAAAATGGTGTTCTATTTTGAAAAACGGAAATTGACGTCATTTCCGGAAAAACCGGAGGTGCTCATGCCTTGAAAATATTTTAGATACCATCAGCATCGTGAAATACTTATAAGTGCTGAATTTCATGAAAAAACGTTCAGTAGTTTCCAGTATAAATATGGGTGAGGTTCCTCGTGAAAGACCCTGTATATAAGTTGTATACTCTTAACCTAACCCTACTTATTCTATTTCGAATACATAAAATAATGATAACGAATTAAAATATTATAAAATCGTGTACTTTCAGCTGGCCTGATGATGGAATAGGAATGTTCCGAAATCGATCGCCTAAGATTAATAAATAATAATATATTATAGTGTGTTTTCCTGTGACTGATACTTTTTTATATTCCAATAATTATCGGATAATGTAACTCCGGTATAATTAGAAATTTATGTCTACTTGAATGACTTAAATTTTAGAAGGATTGCGGATTAACAATTCTATGCTTGGTTTTCCAGGCTCCTGAAATTTTAACACCTGTACATGAAAACGTAGGTATTTCCTCATTAAACTGCTGCAACAAAGCCCACTAATCATTCAAACGCTCAACTGGCTTCCTGTATCGATTGATAAATCCAATAAAATGGAAATTAAATATGTCCATTTCTAAAAGTGGGAATCTTCACTGTTATCTATCTTCGTCGAGGATTTTTCCAATCAAATCATCGGATGGTTTGAATAAAAATATTTTCATTGTCCCGAAAAATACAATCGATACGAACCTAATTCTGAAGTTCCTTGCAGTTTTCCTGTTCAAAGTCTACTATTACTTCATTTTCTTTATCTTCAATAAATTCATTTCTTGAGATGTTATGATTATTTACGCGATGTTTACTCTGAAAATAAAAATATTTTCGATCGTTATCGTTAGTTCCCATATGCGGCGTGTTAACTTGATTGTATGAAATATTTTTATTCTTTTCAGGCGTATTTTGGAAGTAACCTTGTTATAATAAGAATCCGCCAGTCTCAATCGGTCGAGGTCGCCAGAAAAATTATTAGTCACTACCAATAATGCGCTTATATTAGGAGGAAGTAAACAAGATTCCTTTTTAATGGATTTTTGTTTAGAATATGGCGGTGATAAATGCTTAATCAAAGACATACATTTAAAAAAATGATTTACGAAAAGGAATGAATTATAGTATTTGAACCTTTGCAATTTTTCACGTTATTCTTCGCTCCAAAATTGTACAAAGAAGATGTTTTGAATGATTGATAATTCTGGAATTGGAGGATGCAAGCGTCACTACTGAATTTTGCTTCAACACGAATATTTGAATTGGTCGAAATCAATATTCACGTTGTTGAAATGACATTCGATTTGTTGCATGTATTTCCTTGCTTTCCTTAAAATAAAGCAAAATACTACCCTGGTATTCAGTAAACAATTCAATATTTGCATTGATATGATTACATTGCAAACAATTGATTCTATATCCTGAGTATGTATAAAAATATGATTTTCAATTGGTTTATTTGGAAAATTATTCCCCAATGAATATTTATTATATCATGTGCTAGTAGGATTGAAATTTTCGTAACCAGTTCTTCTTTATTTCTTTTTGTCATATATGGGTGGATTCTCGAGAATTCTATAATTTTCGGTATATTATTTTGAATTCTGAGGAAAACACTTTCTTGGTGTACCAACATTGAATAAATCAGCAGGTTTATAGAACTGAACATTCTTACTTTATTTCTGATTTCTGATTTGTTCTGAATAGTTGGAAGTGGTACTTCAAAAACAAAGTTTTGTTTGAATTTTTCGGCTGCAGTTTTGATTGAACTACCAATTAAAACATTTTCATTCAGTCAATCCTGAATGAGATTACTTATGTTATGAATGCTTTTATTCGTCTCCGAATGTAGAAAGTTATTTCTGTTTTTTTTTGTGTGGATGTTAGTAAATTAAAGGTGTCCTTCAAACAGGCGTAAAGGTGTGTTACCCATTCGATCCGTTTGGAGTGTTGTTATGCATTATGGTGGCAATGTTCGGTAGATCTTTTTCATCATGGTTTTTATACCTTGTGAAACGGTTACGGATAACAGGCCCTGATCTTGATGTGTATTGTTATTATTATAATATCTACCAAAAATGCTTCTTGAATAGACGTATAGAGGAAGGCCTAAAAGAACGTGGTTCGAAAGGACTGGAGATTGGGAACCGCGAGGCGTAGTACGCGATGAACCTAGATATACATATATGTAAATTGTTGTAAAACTAAAAAGCTATTATTGATACTAAAAATAGCTTTGCTGAGTTAGCAGTCCATAAAGAGTATATAAGGGATCATCCCCAAACTGCGAGTTAGTGATGACCAAGCCTTCACCCAAGACGCTAGTGCCACGTCAATCATTATTAACCGTTAGTTACATATTATTTATCCCTATTTTCAAGAATGCCAAGTTAATCTGAGGAAGGTGACCTGTGACTATTATAAATAGAATTCTACAATAAATCATTAAGTAGAAGTGCAATCTCAGTGTAAATTAGGTATCATCAACGACCATTCGACGAGTTCCGGGGATACAGCTGCACTGGTGTCAAAAGGATCTTGTGAAGGAATTCGACTATATATATATACATATATATATATAGATTCAAAGTGAAGATAATGCGGTGAAATAAGATATTGGAGAAGGATAATGGATTAAACCGCAGGAATGCAAAATATGGGAAATGGATGGAAGGTACTTGCCGACACGGTTGAAGCCACAAATTGGATGCTCGCTCCTGTTGTGGCTACCTGTTGCCTTGCCCTGAAGAAGCCAATAAGCAGAAACACGTGTCGGCAAGTACCTTCCATCCATTTCCCATATTTTCTGCATTCCTGCGGTTTAACCCATTATCCTTCTCCAACATATATATACAGGGTGAGTCTTTGACCACTGCGTTAATTTTAACCATAGATTCTTGACGTCAAAAGAAACATTTTCTTCCTATAACATTTTTCCAAATTTGGCCCCGTTCAAAAGATATAGGGTGTTGAAATTTCATAAAAAAATTGCATTTTCATCTGTAATATTCAAACGACAATATCAATTGAAATGATCTCTTGTAGAAGGTTTTTGATAGCAGTCTTGCATATTTTGGCATCAATAGATTTATTCCATTTCTTGTGGGTTTCTCACTACTACTCTACAGATTGGTTAAATTGCATGAAAAACAAATATCGCTTGAACTAAAGGTCCGTATCTCGTACTTCCTGGAATCATTAGTCTTTTTTGCATATAAAATCATTCTTCATCTTTCCTCCTAAATTGCACCATTCTTGAGATATTTGAAGTTGAAAGGAATTAAATCGATATAATTTTGTCCAAATTTTCTGATTTTCCCAAATCCAACTCTGTGCTGAAATTATTCAATAACAAGATTTGTTCAATGTTGCCATATTTTATGTCTATATTAAATATTTCTTCAAAAGTATGGGGAAATCTCTTCCCTCTATGGTTCCACCACTAAAAACTAATAGATGAAATTAACCACTGAACAATTTTTATCTTACATTCACCACAAAATCTAAATTGCCATTTGCTGTATTCATTGTTAGTGATGTCTAGCACCTTGTTTAATATTTCATCCAGAATAATATTCCATAATAAATAAAGAAAAAGTTTTCCATCGCTCTTCGGTATATTTTGACCTTTGAAATAGGTGAAGTATTTTCTGTCAGGACCTGTTAAATTGAAGACTTATCTTTATGAAGAGCTGGTTTTTTATAGCTTCAGGCTTTCAGGGTTCATCAAATTATATCTATTCTAACATAGGAATGCTGCAAATTGAGCTCATATGAGTTTTAAAAAACTTCGAACCCAGTCTCCTAGATTTGTTTTATACATTTATTATCTTCATTTCATACACCGATTCAACCTTGTTCACAAACTTAAGAGATAATAGAATTTGACTTAGTTTTAATATTTCTGAATGTTTGTTATGATGCATGGTTAATTAAAATTCAATCAATATTGAAACTGGAAGAGATAAGCTCATAAACAAGAAAGATTAGAATAGAATGCAATTTCTGACCATAATCATTTCATACTGAATTGAATAATTTAAAACTATCGATATTATCCCTAAAAATCTTTCCACTTTTTTTTTTTGAAGATACAAATAACTTTTGACAGTTTCAAACAGAATCAAAACAACAAGGAACCACAGAATACTTTTTTATTTGGAACTACCCACCACAGAGACGTTATAATAGTTTAATGTGATAATAATTTACTCTAATTATTCAGAGGAAAATTATAACTAAAGATCAATAATAGTTACAGATATTATCTTTCATTTAAAAAACATTGCAAATATTAATTTTTTCTCTCCTGGGGTTCGGTGATAAATTAATATTCTATGGTAAGGTATTAAAATTTGACATAATCTATGAATAACCATTATTCAATATTTATGTTCTTGTTTACGTTATTTACTTTGATTATAAAAATCAGTAATTATAGTCTAAACAGAATAGATTCATATTAATGATTTAACAAAAAATTTTTATCAAAGAACACCTAGTTGATTTTTCAAAATCAAATTTAGGTATTTCTTCAAGAAAGTATAATTGCACACCTAAATCTGGAAATACTTGTAATCTATCCAGGTAAATTGTTATTGGGATTCAGTACAGAAAATACCTGTTCACTGGTCTCTGTCGAGGAGAAGAAACTTCAGAAATATCAGTGTTTGGAAAATCATAGATGATTTTTTCTGGTTTTGAGTGAAAAGAAAGCACAGTGACAACCTCTTGCATAGGAAGTTTCATAGAAATGATGGTTATCATGATTTGGAAATTTTAAGAAGAAAATTTCAAATGTATGATGATAACACCCAATAATTCTGAGGTTT
Source organism: Micraspis discolor (assembly GCA_030674115.1). Taxonomy (NCBI): domain Eukaryota; kingdom Metazoa; phylum Arthropoda; class Insecta; order Coleoptera; family Coccinellidae; genus Micraspis; species Micraspis discolor. The sequence goes on along the minus strand of JARTUT010001391.1, from coordinate 7,816 downwards.
TTTTGGAATTTCTCACTAGAAAGGCATGGTTTATAATCTTGAAGTAGAAAGAAAATATAGTAGAACAACAAAAATCTATGTTTATGGTGTTGAATTTTTTTTACCAGAAAATAAGTATTTTGTATCTTCCTTCTAGATATGGACCTCATCGGATGAAACATGAGTGAGTGAATCATTACTTAGAGGGAAAATAATGTTCTTAAACAATTCAGATTCAATAGTGAATGCTGTGGAAGGTATTTTTCATTCAAACTAAACTGGACTACAGAGGGGTATTTGCCCAATGTGAAAACTAAAAATGCTTATAACTTTTGAACGCAGCTGAATTTGGAAAAACCGTAATGGAAAAAGTGTTTCATTTGATCTCAAGAACCTATGGTTAAAATTAACGCAGTGGTCAAAGACTCACCCTGTATATATATATATAAATATATATATATATATATATAAAGTTTATTTCAGGGATGTCGACTAATAACACTAGGATTAGGTTACTCTTTATTCATTTGCCAAGCTTTCGGAAATGTTTATTTCCATCCTCAGGGCCACTAAAATTATACACAAACAATGAATACAATAAAATACAATACTAAAAAACATTATCTACATTAATTCAAAGGCATTCTCACCGAATTTGAGGTTATCCTCTACTTTATATTTCATCCAGTGTGATCTTCTTTATTTGGAAATAAATAACCAGCAATAACAACAAAACAGGTTTTTTTCTCTTTCTTTTCCTGAATTTAGGTACTATTTTTTTGTTTTTTTATATTTTTATTACAATTGGAAAAAACTCACGCAATTCTCTACTCTCTACTTAACCTAGCTTTTTATAATATACTGACCGCGATCTCTGACACATGAACGACAGAAAATCTCCCGTCACAGATCCCAACAGCACAATCACAGAACCATATTTTTGTTATTCATCGATGGGGCCATCATAAAATTCTTTCTTATTTGGATATGTTAGCAGATATGTGTATACACTGCTAAGATTTTTTACATCAGCTTTCCTATTCATTACACTGCTAAGATTTTTTACATCAGCTTTCCTATTCATTGAGTTTTCTTCCTTTTTGATATTGATCATCTCAAGTATTAATCTTTTATTATATGATCTTTCTGTACATATCACTTCTGCATCTTCCAAATCTACACGGTGATCCTCCTCTATTGCATGTGATGCCAATGCACATCTTTTATTATTATTTCTAATGTCACTTTTGTGCATTGTCAGTCTATTTTTCAATATTTGGGATGTTTGTCCAATATAGGTTTTCTCACATTGAGTACATTTCACTCTATATACCACATTTGACCTTTTTGATGTTTGTATTTGATCTTTTAATTTCGTGAAGAGTGATCCAATTGTTTTAACATTGTATGTTGCAATCTTTATATTTTCATCTTTGAAACATTTTTTTATTTTTCCTGTCAGATCTCTAATATTTGGTAAACTGACATATTTTGTTTGATCTACTTGGTGTTCCCGGTTGTCATCTACCTGTGTTAGTGTCATTCTTCGTGGTATCTCCTCAAAGTTGTCATTACTTGTCTGATATAACAGTTTGTTGATCATTTGTTTTGGATATCCGTTGTCTCGAAATATTTTATTCAATTTTTAAGTTCGCATCCACCAAATGTGGGTGGCAAATTTTAAGATTCGATTTTTCATTTGTTTTATATTGTTTACTTTTATTTGAATTGAATGTTCAGAGTTGTAATGTACTACCCTTCCAGATGCTGTGGTTTTTTGATACCAATCAAGTTTAATAACATTATTTACTCTACACACTCTGGTATCCAAAAATGGTACTGTTTTATTTTCATCCTCTCTCTACAGTGAACTGAATGTGCTGATCAAATTGATTAAATATATTCATCACTTCATTCACCCTTTCTGGTGGAATTATAAGTAAGAGATCATCAACGAACTTTTTTATAAAAAATATTGGAAATGACAGTTTATTAACTGATTTATCTAGTAAATGCTCCATTACAAAGGTTGATAAAATGGGGCTTAATTTAGAACCCATTGCACAGCCAAATGTCTGTACATAATACTTTCCTTGGAACATAAAACAATTGTTCTTCATAATGGGTAAATTACAATGTTGTTGTATCTGGCTCCATTTTTCTTCAATTTCTTTAATCACCAAACCTTCGTGAATATTTCCAAACAGATTTACCACGTCTAACGATAACACTTCGTGTCCGCTTGGTATGTTTATACGATTAATACAATTTGCGAATTCAAATGTGTCCTTTACAAAATATCTATTTTTTCTATCATATGCATTCGTTAACACTTCTGCTATATATGCTGCCAGTTTTGATGTTGGTCCTTGTACGGTAGATATAATGGGTCTAAGTGGGTGTCCTATCTTGTGAACTTTGGGGTTCCCATAAATTTTTGGGCACACTGCATTGTAACACCTCATCGACTTCTCTTGTTGTCCACTAATTACTTCCATTTCACATAGTTTGGATATATATTGGTTACTTTTTCGTTGCAATGTACTCGTGGGGATCTCTTGGTATCTCTTTAAAACTCTCTGTGTTTAGTATATCATTCATTTTTGTCACATAATCATCTCTATTCATGGCCACAGTGACCGAGCCTTTGTCACTATTTAAAATGATGATGTTGTCATTGGTTTTTAAAAATTGTTTTGCAGCTTTATATGGTCTATCTGTGTCATATGTTGTGTCAATATTTTTGTGAATGTAACCACCTATAATACATGCGATCTTTGACCTATAAACTTCTCTATTTTCTTCTGGTGTCTTCTGTATGATGTCTTCCACATCTGAGATTAAGTTATCTATTGATAACTGATTCACTGGTACTGGTGTGCTGAACTTTGATCCAAGTGAGAGAAACTGTTGAACATTTTCAGGTATTTCCATGGAAGGGTGAATGAAGTGATGAATATATTTAATCAATTTGATCAGCACATTCAGTTCACTGTAGAGAGAGAGGATGAAAATAAAACAGTACCATTTTTGGATACCAGAGTGTGTAGAGTAAATAATGTTATTAAACTTGATTGGTATCAAAAAGCCACAGCATCTGGAAGGGTAGTACATTACAACTCTGAACATTCAATTCAAATAAAAGTAAACAATATAAAACAAATGAAAAATCGAATCTTAAAATTTGCCACCCACATTTGGTGGATGCGAACTTAAAAAATTGAATAAAATATTTCGAGACAACGGATATCCAAAACAAATGATCAACAAACTGTTATATCAGACAAGTAATGACAACTTTGAGGAGATACCACGAAGAATGACACTAACACAGGTAGATGACAACCAGGAACACCAAGTAGATCAAACAAAATATGCCAGTTTACCAAATATTAGAGATCTGACAGGAAAAATAAAAAATGTTTCAAAGATGAAAATATAAAGATTGCAACATACAATGTTAAAACAATTGGATCACTCTTCACGAAATTAAAAGATCAAATACAAACATCAAAAAGGTCAAATGTGGTATATAGAGTGAAATGTACTCAATGTGAGAAAACCTATATTGGACAAACATCCCAAATATTGAAAAATAGACTGACAATGCACAAAAGTGACATTAGAAATAATAATAAAAGATGTGCATTGGCATCACATGCAATAGAGGAGGATCACCGTGTAGATTTGGAAGATGCAGAAGTGATATGTACAGAAAGATCATATAATAAAAGATTAATACTTGAGATGATCAATATCAAAAAGGAAGAAAACTCAATGAATAGGAAAGCTGATGTAAAAAATCTTAGCAGTGTATACACATATCTGCTAACATATCCAAATAAGAAAGAATTTTATGATGGCCCCATCGATGAATAACAAAAATATGGTTCTGTGATTGTGCTGTTGGGATCTGTGACGGGAGATTTTCTGTCGTTCATGTGTCAGAGATCGCGGTCTGTATATTATAAAAAGCTAGGTTAAGTAGAGAGTAGAGAATTGCGTGAGTTTTTTCCAATTGTAATAAAAAAATAACAAAAAACAAAAAAATAGTACCTAAATTCAGGAAAAGAAAGAGAAAAAAACCTGTTTTGTTGTTATTGCTGGTTATTTATTTCCAAATAAAGAAGATCACACTGGATGAAATATAAAATAGAGGATAACCTCAAATTCGGTGAGAATGCCTTTGAATTAATGTAGATAATGTTTTTTAGTATTGTATTTTATTGTATTCATTGTTTGTGTATAATTTTAGTGGCCCTGAGGATGGAAATAAACATTTCCGAAAGCTTGGCAAATGAATAAAGAGTAACCTAATCCTAGTGTTATTAGTCGACATCCCTGAAATAAACTTTATATCAATTAAGTACGACTGTGAGTGCATAATATATATATATATATAGCTAGGGCAAAGACAAAGAGAATATTTTTACTTAAGTGCAAGCAACAAAAACTATGCCCAAATTTCTTGAAACTCAAAACAGATCACATCACATATAATTGTAAATTTCTCGCTGATAAATATGACAAATTACAGAAAAAATTCATATTTCGTACCATCAATTTGCTGATCACTGATACTACCAAGAACATAAATACACTGGAAGGTAGCATTCGAACGATTCTGGACAATAAAGAAAAAGACGAAGGGGAACATTCAAGACAAAATTTGGAGTATTATATAAATGAAAGATTAAACCTCATCACAACCAGAAGTGAATCCATTCACAAAAAGAAAATCCAAAAATTAATACAAATTCAGGGAAAAAGTGAAAACGTAAACAACAATCAAACAAGAGTAGAAAATTTATCAACAACAGTGCTACCTGACTTCGTGGTGAAAACACTAAACTTGGGCCCCAAATATTCCATTGAGATAGAAAGAGAAAATGAAATCCCAACATTTAACATTATTACACAAATAGAAAATACCATTGAAGAATTATCGAAAGAAGACCAGGACAACATTCGAGCTAATGTCACACAAGCTCTAAATAACCATCAGAGACAACTAAGGGGTAAGAAACAGAGACAAAACATGATGAAATATATCTTCGAAAAAAACTAAACAATTTTTGAAAGCACACAATGACTTGCAAGTCATAAGAGCGACAAGGGAATAAAATAGTGATAATAACAAAACCCAATACAACGAAAAAATGCACGAAATTTTAGATGATAAAACAACCTATAAACAGGTTAAACGAGACATGACAGTCACATTGGAGAAAGAAAACAATAGAATCATCAAAGAATGGGAACAAAATAAATACATAACTAAACAAGATGAGAAAACGATATTGACCCACAACAGTAAGATACCAAAAATATATGGATTACCAAAAGTCCATAAACAAAATATACCACTAAGACCGATAGTTTCGTGCATTCAATCTCCTTTGTATAAATTATCAAAATATATGGCGAGTATTCTAACCAACGCAATAAATAATAATGAATATTATATAAAAAACTCTTTCGATTTGAAAGAATCACTGAGAAATGTTATTATCCAAGCAAACCATCGATTATATTCATTAGATGTAAAATCTCTGTATACCAACATTCCCACAGAACTAACAAAGGAGGCAATCGAGAGTAATTGGGAAATAATCAAACATCACACATTAATACCAAAAGAAGATTTCATCCAAACAATACAATATATCACAAACAATAGCTTCTTCCAATATGAGAACGATTTCTATAAACAAATTAAGGGTGTAGCCATGGGGAACCCAATATCAAGCACGATAGCACAGTTGGTAATGGAGTTGATAGAAAAGAAAATCATGGAAGGACACACGACTACGTTCTTCAAACGATATGTAGACGACATTTTAGTTATAACAACACCAACCGAAATACAGTCGATTTTGAACGAATTCAACAACACACACGAATTTCTACAATTTACACTTGAGGAAGAAGAAAACAACTGCCTGAATTTCTTGGACATGACACTGATGAGAGGAAACGGAAATTTATTGACAAAATGGCACAGAAAGGAGCATATTAGATTATAACTCCCAACACCACCACTCACATAAAAAAAAGTACGGCCATAGGATACATAGACAGGGCGTTAAAATTAACATCCCCAATACTCCGAGAGAAAACTTTAAAAGAGGTGAAAGAACTTTTTACGAAGAATCACTACCCTGAAACCCTTATCACAAAACTAACAAAACAAAGGACGCACCGACTATACAACACACAACAGACGAAAATACCAACAGATACCACAAAACGAATACAATTACCATACATACAAGGGCTGTCACAGAAAATAAGTAATATATTGAAACCCTACAACCGAGAGATAGTACACAAACCATACAATCAAGTGGGAAACATCTTCAGTAAATTGAAAGCACCAACACCCAAGAAAAAAAAAAATCACAGGTCATATATAGTATACCCTGCAAGGACTGTGACAGACAATACATAGGACAGACTTCACGAAGACTAAAAGACAGACTAAACGCACATAAATATGCAAAAAAACATAACTACAGCACTTAATAAACATAAAAAAGATCAAAAACATGATTTTAATTACGATGACACAAAAATTTTAGGAATAGAACCCCAACAACGACGAAGGGAAATATTGGAAATGATTCACATACAGGTAAACAATGAAAATGTAGTGAACAACAAACAAGACACGAAAAATCTCAGCCAAATATACATGCCAATACTGAGAAGACCACCGATAGAAAGAAGAAGACAAAACAACCAACATTCCATTGACCCCTGACATTGAAATATATGACATTGACACGAATGACACGACAATACCGACCAGAAAAGAGCAAAAATGAACAGTGAGATATTTTAGTGATTTTATTATTCTACTTTTATATTATATATGTTACTTTTTAGATGTCGATTTATAATTTATGTATACTGAAGAAGGCGGATGCGCTGAAACGTTTATACAAAATAAAATTGTTTAGAACTTTTTTAAAGACCTAGATGCCCAATCAATTTAAACTCAACATATTATATGCTAGGTAAAAACCAAAATTTTCACAATATATATATATATATATATATATATAGGGTGAGTCTCTGACCACTGCGTTAATTTTAACCATAGGTTCTTGAGATCAAAAGAAACACTTTTTCCATTACGGTTTTTCCAACTGTTTCCAAGTTTAGTTTGAATGAAAAATACCTTCCACAGCATCCACTAATGAATCTGAATTGTTCAAAAACATTATTTTTCCTCTAAAATATGATTCACTTACTCATGTTTTACCCGATGAGGTCCATATCCAGAAGAAAGATACAAAATACTAATTTTCTGGTAAAAAATTCAACACCTGAAACAGATTTTTGCTGTTCTAATATAATTTCTTTCTACTTCACGATTATAAACCATCCTCTCTAGTGAGAAATTCCAAAAATACCTCAGAATTATTGGATATCATCATACATTTGTAATTTTCTTCTTGAGATTTCCAAATCATGAAAACCATAATTTCTATGAAAATTTCCAAGGCATGAGGTTGTCACATTGCTTTTTTGTCACTCAAAGCCAGAAAAAATATCTACGATTTTCTAAACAATGTTATTTCTGAAGTTTCTTCTCCTTGACAGAGATCAGTGAACAGGTCTATGAGGTCTCTTGATATCATACTGTTAAAAACATGAAAATGATTTTCGAAATCTTCAACAACGATGAATGATGTCACTACGAATGATTATTTTTAAGGTAATTTTGATTGTCTTTCCTATCTTTCAGTTAGAACGTTGAGTGTCCGCATACAGGCAATAAATTCTTTTACAGTTGTGATTTCTCTGTCAACAAGACAATAGCGAGCCAAAC
>JARTUT010000087.1:0-92539 GCA_030674115.1 Micraspis discolor | reverse complement strand
GAAACATGGGAGGAACTGAAGCGGAGGGCAACAGATGATTTGAGTACATTGTCGAAGTGGCTCCAATTGAATAAACTCACCGTTAACTCTGAGAAAACCAAGTACATAACATTTTCCTCAAATGAACAGGGCAGCCAAAATTGGGAGATCTACAGATAAATGATAGATTACACATTCCAGCCACGCAATCTACAAAATATCTAGGTATCATTATCGATCAACATCTTAAATGGGATAAACACATGACTTACCTCACAAGAAAACTGAGAGGAATCCTATATAGATTCAGATATATTAGAAAATCAATAAGTTCTGAAAAACACATGCGTATTCTTTACGCTGCATTAGTCCAATCACAGCTATCATATGGAATAATAGGATGGGGAGGTGTTTTTGATGTGCACAAGAAGAGTGTGGACATCGTTCAGAAGTGTATCTTGAAAATAATGTATGGAAAAAAAAATACTTTCCCAAGTTCTGAAATCTACGAGATTTCTAAATCATTAGATATCAGACAGATATATGCCCAACAAATTATCCTGAGGGTTCACCAGAATAAAATATCAGTGAGGTTGAAGGAACACAAATACACTTTTAGAGCAAAACAACAAACTTATGAAAGAACAAGAGCAATGAAGACAATTGGCCAGAGATGTTGTGCATATATAGCTTCAAGAATTTACTCCATTGTACCGAAGACGCTGAGAGAAACCCGAGATGAGACAAAATTCAAGAAAGGAATAAAATTATGGCTAATTGAGGAACACCGATCTAGGATCCATAAGATAATAAACTCGAATTGAGTAAATTTGAGTGTATATAAATGAATACCTACGGCACTCACTCCATGGGGTGGGATCACATCAAATCGTGGAAGAGGAAAATTAAATAACTTGCAGGTATTAACGATTAGGACATTATATTGCCGATTTGGACATTGTATTACCGATGAAGACGATATAGCACCGATGAAGACATAAATTACTGAAAGCGACACAGAGGGGATACTTAAGTTGTTTTTTATTTCGTTTATTTATATACAGTATATGGGTATTTACAAATGTTATTTTAGTTAAATAAGCTGGACACAGTTATCAATAGGATAACTCTCAGTTTGTTTCAGAGTTTATAAGGCTTTTCACTAATAAACTCTCTTATTATTATTATTATTATTATTATCTTGTTTATCCTTGTATATTGAGATTCCAGGAAAATTATCTCCTCTGGTGGTTTTTCAGTTGAAGAAACGTTAGGTAATTATCTTCTCTGGTGGTTTTGCAGTTAAAGAAACGTTCGGTAATTATCTTCTCTGGTGGTTTTTCAGTTGAAGAAACGTTCGATAATTATCTTCTCTGGTGGTTTTTCAGTTGAAGAAACGTTCGATAATTATCTTCTCTGGTGGTTTTTCAGTCAAAGAAACGTTCTGTACGCCACTGCTGCAGGTTGGCAACAAGCTCTCAACTTCAATGAATTTTGTACTTGATAGGTCGACGACAAAATTCCATAGCCCGACAGGTTTGGCTGTGAAAATCGGGTTTATAAGTTTTGACTTGATAAAAATCTCTTAGTTTCCATCGTTCTCTAAATGCATCATTTTACAAACGAAAATCTTTTAAAAGAAGAAAAAATAACGACGTGTTCAGAAAAAAACCCAATGGCGCAGATAGTTTGACACTAAAAATTCAGAGAACTCTGGACACCGAGGAAACAAAAAAATTAAATAATTGAAATTGAAATTGAATAATAAAGTTAAGTACAATATCAAAGTAAATGAAGGTGAGCTGATCCACCAGATATTCTCAAATGGAAAAGTGAAAAAATGGCGGTCCGACCAGAATTATACGACATCTTTTTGTCATCTACACAAAAAAATAATTAAATGCATTAAATAAACATGACATTTAGGATCGAATAAACCCTGTCTGATAATAAATGAAAACTTACCGGAAAATCTCTTCCGCCAAGAAAAATTCGCATATAAAATCTACGAAAACACTTCAAACGTGTTATTTCAGCAGCTTCTCGACAGTGAAAAAGACATACTGGATCCAGAACATCGACCATGTGATATCGACCGATTCGGCGCGTTAAGTAGATCATTCCAATGACAAATGAAATGCTCACAGACAGTTTTAAAGCGGATTTCTGCGGTTAATTGAAATTGGTAAATCATGGTGCTACAACAGATACAAATTTGGCTTTATAAAAAGGTTATGCACTCCAGACAGAATTTGGATATGTTTAAGTTAGAAACTTAGCCTATACAAGAATAGACTCCTTTATTTACATTGAAAAGTGTCGCATCTGAAACTTAGAGCTGGTCGATTGTAACGTATTGAGCTGGTCAACTCAGGTCGTAAAAAATTTTCATGTTGCCAAACTGAGCAAATAGTAGGTTTCTCTATTCCCCTATAATTGTGAATGAAAATTTTTCTTCAATTTGCGTTCGAAACATTGTATAAAATTTTATATTTTGAATTGAAACAGTTTTATCGGATATATTAGCAAGCGGAAAAAAAAAACTTTAGTTGATTCTGCTATTTTATGTCAGAGACTAGAAGTGGAAAAGAAATTCAGGTGAAAGTCAAGCCAACGCTGCTCCATTTTCTGCTTCACAATTTGAAGGTCACATGTTCTAGAAGACGCACGTTGCCACCTCTGTATCGAAAATAAATACGCAAATTGAAGAAAGTTTGTGAGAGTCAGTATTAGGTTTTTCATATTTTTATTGTTCATTACTTTTCATCGCACTAAAAATGGCTCGTGAGTGTGAAAGTTATAAAGTATAGACAGCAATTTTAATCCGAATTTATCGTTCCATAGGTAAGTGTATTGTTAGAAACGAAGTATTTAGTTATTTACATGTTCAGTAGCGTAGAATATTTTAATAGGAAAGTTTTCAATGAGATTATCATAAGATAAAATGAGGTTTTCTTGAATTAAGGTTCCCAGATGACGATGAAAAAAAAGGAATTTGGGCTTCGCTGTTGGGATGGTCAAGTATTTGCCTAAAGAAAGCAATTTTCATTTGTTCAGATCATTTTGACCATGAAGATAATGTGATCCGAGTAAATGGAAAAAGATTTTATGCGGTGCGGCCGGGTGAGGTTTTACAAGAGACTTTCAATGAGGATAAGACTTTCAATGAGTGAGCCAAGACAAATCAACATTTACAAAGAAATGCTTTGTCTATCTTATATAGTCTAAGGTAAGAAATAGGAATTCTGAAGCCTCAATTGTGTTAATTCTGGATATTTCAATCCAAGTGCCATAGATTTTGACCATTTAGAGTTGAGTGTATTATAATCTCGCTGGGTGGATAATAGCCAAAATATTTTGGATGGCCCGATACTTGAATTCAGTTTGGTGGAGGCACATTTTTGATATAGCAGATTATCAGGCAATGATCAAAAACTTTGCTGAAATAATCGAAAAAAAATATTTTCATGCTAGAGTACTAGCAAACGATAAAATCAAAATAAGTACACACACAGTAGATGCTTATAGAAAGCTGTCCATATTCCTCAGGAAAAAAAATATTATTCACCTCACGTATCAAAGAAGGGACGAGAGGTCATATCGTATCGTAATCCGTAACCTTCATCATTCAGTGTCTACAGAGGAAATAACAAACGAACTCTCAACCCACGGGTAAAAGGTGCGAAACATTATAAATGTACGTCATAGAGTCACCAAGGAGCCACTTCCTATGTTTTTTGTGGATCTCGAGCCACAACTAAACAACAGAGCAGTATATAAGCTGCAATACATATGCAACACAAAAATCACCATGGAACCTCCAAGAAAAAAAAAGAGGTATTGTTCAGTGCATTAGATGTCAGGAATATGGTCACTTTAAGACATACTGCTATCGACCTTACAACTGTGTTGAATGTGGAGAACAACATGATTCTAAAAGCTGTCGGAAACCAGAGAATATTCCTGCAAAGTGTGCACTATGTGATGGAAATCACTCAGCCAACTACAAGGGATACTAAGTCTATAAAGTCCTCATACAGAGAAGCCAGTCAAAAACTCCCAATCACGCACCAACAGCCAATATGAGAATACCTACAGTTCATTCAACAGCTCCAGAACCACAGCAACAAAACAACATACCTTATCGAACATATGCACAGGTAACGAGCAATGTCGATAAAGAGACACTTCATCACAATTGAGCAAACAGCTAACAACCTTCCTTGATGAATTTAAAAACATGTTCTCACAGCTTCTGAATCAAAACAGCAGGATCTTGAATCTGCTTACCACTGTCTTGAAAAAACTTCCATAATGGCTAACAAAATCCTTAGAATTGCGACATAGAACGCTAATGGTTTGATAAACCATAAACAAGAAATCCTGACGTTTCTAGATATGAATAAAATCGATATTCTCCTAATCTCTGAAAGCCACTTCACGAACAGAACAATGTTTACTATTCCCTGCTACTCTGTCTATCACACTATACATCTCAATTGAACAGCACATGGTGGTTCTGCAATCATAATCAGAAACCCAATAAGTCACCAAGAACAAGAGAGTTTTCAAACAAACGCTATTCAAGCAACCACGGTAAAAATCAAAATGAATACTGATCATATACATATAACATCAGTGTATTGTACACTACGTCACACAGTTACATCCGACACCTACAAGGAGTTCTTTGCTACCCTTGTTCATTGCTGGAGGAGACTGTAATGCCGAATATACATATTGGGGTTCCAGATTAACAACAACTAAGGGTCGTAACTTGCTGCAGGCCCTAAGAGACAAAAATTATAAACCTTACTCAAACGGTGAACCCACATACTGGCCAACAGATCCAAGAAAGCTACCTGATCTTTTAGATTTCTTCATACTGAACGGCATTCCAATGCAAAACTGCTCATTGGAGTCAAACTACGACCTAACATCTGATCATTCACCTTTCATCATGAACCTGAAAACCTCGCCTGTCAAAGTTGACACCCCACCAAAACTCGCCTCAAAACACACTAATTGGGATCACTTCCAAGAATACATAAATGCAAAACTCAACTGTAACATTGTCATTACAAAATCAACAGAAATAGATGAAGCCACCAAACTCTTTACGGAAACAGTACAACAAGCAGCCTGGCACTCTACTCCCTGGATAAAGGAAGAAATTCCAAAAGCCTACAGCACACCCCTACATATAAGACAACTGATAGCTAAAAAAAGGAGAGCTAGAAGATTGTGGCAACGGTCACGCAACTCAAATGATCTTCACCTATACAGAAGACTGTCCCGTAACTTAACAAAGACACTAAAAGATAACCAAAACGCTTTCTTCGAACAACATACCGAGCAACTGACCACCGAGGATCACAGTTTATGGAAGGCTACAAAAAAACTTAAGAGGCCAATACTACCAGTTACATCCATAAGGACACCAAATGGCTGGGCACGCTCAAACAATGAAAAGGCTGAGGTCTTTGTATCACACCTCCCTGAAGTATTTGAATGGAAGTACCAGGCTTTGAAAACAATATACAAGAGTTCCTAGATGCACACTGTCAAATGTCACTTCTTTTTGAGTCAATAACACCCAAAGAAGTAAAAGCGAAAATACGCAGACTCAAAAACAACAAAGCGCCTGGACACGACTTAATATCTGCGCAAATCTTGAAAAATCTGCCGAGAAAAGCAATAGCTTTTCTCACTGCCTTGTATAATCGTGTGTTGACCTTGGGCTATTTTCCAATACTATGGATACTCGCACATATCATAATGACCTACAAAATCGGAAAACCTCCACATATACCACCATCATACAGACCAATAAGTCTTCGGCCCCTTACTGGTAAAATATTCGAGAGAATACTCCTCAAAAAAATTCAAGAAGATTACGAATCAACAAGTGTCATTCCCCAGTACCAATTTGGTTTTCGCCAAGATAGGTCTGCACTTCACCAGACTCACAGAATAGTCAATACAATTGCAAGTTCACTGGAAAAAAAAGCTTTTCTGCAATGGTGTCTTTCTGGATATTTCCCAGGCATTTGACAGGGTGTGGCACGCTGGATTATTATATAAGATAAAAAAAAATTTGAAAAGTACTACCTGATCCTGAAATCATACCTCCTTGACAGAAACTTCCAAGTGAGATACAATGACTTATAGATGCATTAAATCCGGTGTACCACAAGGAAGTGCACTGGGACCATACCTATTCTTACTTTATACTACTGATATGCCAGAAGATCATGATACAACCATGGCAGTATTTGCAGATGACGTCGCAATACTAGCTTTCGATGATGATCCGGATATCACCTCTAGAAAAGTCCAAGAGCACCTTGACAAACTGAACAATTGGTATAAAACCTGGAGGATGACACTAAATCACAACAAATCGACACAAGTTGTATTCACCAATCGCAACAACACCTGTCCCAGCTTAAATCTGGATGGTATTACTGTACCCACAAAGCAAAATGTCAAATACCTCGGACTGCACCTGGACCAGAGACTCACGTGGCAAAAACATATGGAATCTAAAAGGAAACAGCTAGACTTGAAAGTTCGGAAAATGTACTGGCTTATTGGAAAGAGGTCAAAGCTCACCATTCAGAACAAACTGCTGCTGTATAAGGTGGTACTTAAACCTGTCTGGACTTACGGTATACAGCTGTGGGGCTGTGCAAAACCATCATTAAAAAACTTCATCCGAAGGTTCCAGTCCGAAGCTCTTCGGTAGATAACCAATGCTCCATGGTATGTCACGTACCAGCGATTTCATGAAGACCTCCAAATACCCTACATAACAAAGGTCATACAATCCACCTCCACCAAGTACCAGGAAAGACTACAAGCTCATTCGAATGAGTTAATAGAGAACCTTCATAGGAATGGACCAAGAATCAGACACCTAAAAAAGTCGTGGCCTGAAGACCTACCGCTCTGAAGCAGCAATCGAGTAAAAGTGTCACTGGACATTTCACTCTCATCTTCTCCCTTTCATTTTTTTTTTTTTTTTTTTTGTCTCCCTTTTTATTATAGCCAACACAATTACTTAATACCTATATGTGTAGATTGTATATTGAGCAATAAATATTGAGAAGAAAGAAAAAAATATCTTCTATAATAATGGTTATCCAAAACACGTCCTGTATAAATTGATACATATTAGGGAAAAAACATTGATAGAAGACACAGAACAGACGAACAATTCAAGGGGATTCCATTTCTGAAAGATCTAACTCCTAAACTAGTGACAATTCGGGACAGATTTGATAACATCAAACTAGCTAAACACAACCTGGCGAAAGTGGGAAACCTATTTACCAGAACTAAGGAAAAAACACCCAGAGAATTATGCACAGATGATATATATAAGATTCTTGTCAACATTGTAATGGATCTTACGTGGGACAATGGCCTAAATAGAGGGTCTCTGAACACAAAAGTGACTGTCGCACCAGTGAGAACTATTATGTACTGGCCTAAACATTGTCAAGAAACAGGACACAGTTTCAACTTTAATTTTCATAAG
Organism: Micraspis discolor; assembly: GCA_030674115.1. Lineage (NCBI taxonomy): Eukaryota > Metazoa > Arthropoda > Insecta > Coleoptera > Coccinellidae > Micraspis > Micraspis discolor. Next base: position 85,017 of record JARTUT010000087.1, on the reverse strand, counting down.
AGAGAAGTTTTGGAGTGAAATTCAAATTATAGAAATAGATTATTCCTGGAGATGTTATAAATTAGGAAACAACCCAATACAGTTGTCAGTAAACCCATAGATGACGTGCAGTTATTCTAGGAAAACACCACGAATGCAGAACTTAGAACAATTTCGATACCCTGTGAGCGAGAAGATTGAAGCTAGAGATTTATTTCAGTTGATTTCTAAAGAATTGCTATTTTTGATGTTGTTTGCTATTTGATTGATCATTGTTTCTGTAAATCTTGTAAGTGTGATGTAGGAGATCATTGTTGTTTCATGTATTTTATTTCGTATCATTTAACAGTTTCTCCTGAGGAAGTCAGCACTGGCTGCTGACCCGTCGACTAAACATTGAGAATTAAAGGATAAAGACAGATTTGTTGGTTATTCAATCTTTGAGGCTGACCACATATCCGATAAAACGGTTAATTGAGTAGCTCTTATACACCAGAAAATATAATTATTTTTTGATTCACCTGAAGGCCGGCAATTACAGAAGTTGAAGTTAATGTTAATGCATAATGTTGACTTTTGCATTCGGTGTCGACTCTTGGCTACTTGAAAGTCTGCGATGACCGTGAAAAAACGAAACTTCAGGAAATTTTCTAGCTTCTGGCTCTTCTCATTGCCCTCAAAGTTAGGGAAAAAGCCCTAAATTATTCGTCTGAAAATTCGAATTTTTCTTAAATCGTTGACGAGAAATGTTAAGAAGTCCTTCAAAAGTTTCAAAGCTCGATAATTTCAAGATACAAATTCGATTGACATCAGTTGGTGGAAAATGAATCGAAATTCATTTGTGGTGAAATAATGTACGTTGTCATCAAAGTTACAGCCTGTTTTTTATACTTCTCATGGCATGTCATATGGAAACAAGATACCAACCATGTGTTGGAATTAAGATAAACCGCCATTGAACAAAATAATTCTTAAAATATGTCCAAATGAGTTGTTGAAACAATATCCGTCAGGACGGCCGACTTTGTTTCAGATAAGCGTAAATTGAATCACGGTGTACCACAGGGTTCGGTTCTGGGACCACTTTTGTTCCTTATCTTCATCAATGACTTACCGGTCAGTTTGAGGAACTTGGTGGCGAATTCTTCTGAAATTCCAGCCGCATTCAATGTTATCGAGTTGGTTAAAATTATTCTATTTGATGATGATACCTCGATATTAGTTGCTGCGCGGACCTTTGATGATCTGCAGAAGCTTTGTCAACGGTTGGTGCGGTTCTAATGCCCTGATGAGAAACATCGAAAAAATCCAGTGTGTTCGTTTCACTTTAACTAATAGTGAGCAAAAGCTTTTCATACACCATCTTAATGAGACTATTTTGTCGGTTGAGTACTCAAAATTTCTGGGAAACTATCGATTCCAATCTGAGATGGGTAACACATGTGGATCACTTGTGTAAGAAACTCAATAGTTCTTATTATGCAATAAGTAGAGTCAAAAACTCACTTCCTCCAAGTTGCATCATAAATATATACTACAGCCTTGTCGAAAGTCACTTATCTTACAATATCATGCTCTGGGGTAACTCAACTGATGTTGGAAGAGCATTTATAATTCAGAAGAGGATTTTACGGTTGATCTTCAATGTTCCTCCGAGGTCTTCTTGTCGTCCTATATTCATAGAGAATGGTATTCTTACAGTTGCTCACATTTACATTTTTAGATGTCTGCTTCATGTGAAGGAGAATGAGACTTTCAAGCTTTCATAGCTTGAAAGTAACACTAGAAATGGTGAATTGTTCCATATTCCGAAGCATAATACCACCAGGTTTGAATATGCACCCACAAATCAGTGCATCAAACTTTTCAATCATCTTCCTATATGCGTTAAGTCTCTAGAGATAATAGAATTTAAAAAGATAGTTAAGAATAAACTTGTTAGGCAATGTTTTTATAGCGTAGCTGATTATTTTCAGTCATGATTTAGATGTAATTGGAGATATGCTTGTTATTGTGTAACTTTGTTTTTCTGACCTGTCCTATACATATTTGTATATATGCCTGAAAGGATTAATAAATATTATTATTATTAAAACGATATCCAATACATGGAAATCCGAGCGGTTATTAGCAATTGCAGGTACAAATTTCTGGAATGATGTTGTAGGCAAAGATCTGAATTCAAGAGTAACGGAAACCAACCCTTGTGGAAGACTATTTTTTAGATAGCCATCACTTCTAAGATTCTTTGAAATTTTATTAATTATGTCTGATTGGGAAGAGTATACTTTGTTACTCTATCATCTATAAAGATTGCTGCTTAAGTGTTGAGGAGATGGCTTAAATTATTGATTTTGTTGTGAGAATCCTATACACATTGATTCTTTGGATTGCATTTCGTTAAAACGCTTAACATTTCAAACTGGATGTTATTTATCCTACTTGATTTCATTCATGAATTCACTTAATTCTTCCTGGTTATATTTTGAAAGAAACCATCAATAGTGTCAATTCCATGTTGCCATAATGAAAGTATAATTTACATATAAGATACAAGGTGTATTGTATATCATTAACATATTAATTGGAGAATTATTTGGAGAAGATGATGTTATCCAAATGATGACCGTTGCGTTGCTGGCACTCTTCTAAACGGAAACGAAGATTGGCAATAACACGTTGACACATAGCTATTGATATTGCTGCCATTCTGTCCTGATGTTTTGCTTCAACTGGGTTAGATTCGTCGGATTAATTTGATCAACCTTACTTTTAACGTATCCCTATGCAAAATAGTTAAGTGGACTAAGGTCGGGGCTTTTGGGAGGCCAGTTGATGTAACTGCTTCGCGAAATGAGTGTATCTTCTTCTATATAATATAGTAATAACCAGAGAAAATTATGACAGGTGGTCCCGTGAGGGACCCGGAAAGCGAAGCTTTCCGAGCGGCCCGCAGGGCCGCTCGAGAGGCAATCTTAAAAAAAAATCGAAAAGGCGTATCCTCTTCTAGGGGAAGCGACCGCGAAAACCCCCCCGGGAGCTCTTAAAGTGCCCGAAATTATCAAACGAAAATCGCGAAAATTACGTTTTTCGCCAAAGGTGTTCCGGAATAAGGGAATAAACTCCGAAGCCGGAACGCCCCGGGTCCAGGACTCGCCACATATTCCGAGAGCAAGGACCGGGGAATTCCTTAGAACCCATTAGAATTCCGGAGCTCCCCTAATTCTTGGCTAAAATCCCTTAACTAAAACGGCAATTTTCAGTTTCGCCAGCCCCGCGAAACATCAAAATCACCCATGATGCTTTCGATCCGTGCGGGCGCTACGAGCCACCAAACGCCCTTTAGGCGGTAGAAATAGAAACTTTAGGAAATTTCCAATCTCCGGGTACCAATTTTCATATCCAAGTAGCGAGATAAGGCCGTGAATTCTTCATTACAATTTTCTCGATGATTCGAGGTCAAGTGTCACAATTTCTGATACGATTCCGATGATAGCCGAACGCGAGCTCCAAATTTGAAAATCCGGCTTCAATTTTTCGCTCGATATGGGCGGTGGAAGATTGTTAGCGCCTTCCAAGTGCTCGAATAAGAATCTACAGAAGATTCCGAATCTCTAGAGACCACTTACGGTTCAAAAATCGAAATAAAAACACCTTAAATAAGCGTTTCAAAATCGGCAATTTAGACTCGATTTTACCGCGAATTCATTGCCCGCCTCGAGAAATGCACACAGATCGCGATGAATCGCTATACAGGCTGTGCATACGAAAAATCGCTATACAGGCTGTGCCCATTGGAAACACTGATTTTCACCAGATTCTTTCTTCGAGAGATTTTCCGTCTGAATTTTTTATGGAAAAAGCATCCACTGCGAACCAATTATAGAGTGGGATCTAATTTCGATAAAATGTCATACAGGGTGAACGATTTACAATGAATTTGCGATCATGTGATATACGAGGTGCTCAATTTATAAGTTAATTTGATTTTTTTCGCGCAAATTCGAGTTTTTTTTGTTCCTTCGATGTGTTTTGGTTCTGAATTCGATAAAATATATTCGATTCATATACAGTGTGTCAGATCTAAATAGCGCTGACATTCACCAGAGTTTTTCTTTAGCTTTCGTGGTTTTCCGCGTAAGGGAGCTAAATTCAATGAAATGTCATACAGGGTGTGCCATCAACAATGATTTCGCGATCGTTTGATATACAGGGTGTGCAATTTATAAGTTCTTTCGGTATTTTTTGCAAGTTTTTGTTTTCCTTCGGGTTTTTTTATGGAAAAATTATTTTCGATTCATATACGGGGTGTTACATAGGAGCTCCATAGAATAATATTGATACTTTCTTTTCGGTAATTACTGAACTCGAATAGATGGAGTAACAACGATATTCTTTTGGAGTTTTTTTTTACTGCTAATCAATTGTATACTGGGTGTCTCATATGCATTTTTCTTTAAGTTTTCTCGCGAATGGGAGCTGATTTCGATAAAATGTCATACAAGGTCTGGAATTTACAATGAGTTTACGATCAGGTGATATACGGGGTGTGCAATTTACAAGTACTTTTGTTTTTTTACGAGCTTTCGGTTTTTTTGTATTTCTCCGGGGTGTTTCGCGTAACTTCGAGTTTTTTTGCGCGCTTTCATGTTATATGTATTCTTTCGGGTTTTTTTCAGGTTCCTTAGGATTTTTTGTGTTACTTGCGGTTCTTTCGTGTTTTCTCGCGTTGTTTCGTGTAACTTCGGTTTCTTTCGTGGTTTTTCGCGTTTTTTCGTGTTTTTTCCAGTGATTTCATGTTTATTCGCTTTCAACGTGTGTTTTGACGTGTTTCGTGTTTCTGGGCGCTTCATTGATGTATATGCCCTATTGATCTATGGTCTATATTGATCTATGGGCCTATTGAACTACTGGCTGATGGATCTTCTGGGCTATGGATCTACTGGCTTATGGATCTACGGGCCTATTGATCTACCCGTTTACTAGTTACGGAATAATTCATTAACAATTTCCATTGAATCTTGCTTAACCACGTTCTTGAGTTTGAATCAACAACTATTACTACAACTTATTATATGAACAATCATTATCATCTATTATTGTTCTTGTAAACAACGTTTCAACGGACATCTTCTATCGTTTTCAAGGTAAGGATTAGCTTTTAGAAAAACTGACTATTTCAGAACATTTTCCATTTTTCAAAAATGTCATATAGACTGACTACTGGAACTAGATGAAAATATTAGCTTTAAGACTTCTTCAAGTTGGCCTCCATACGTCTGGCAACTAAATTCATGATGTAACTATGGGATTGGGATCGATTTTCATGTATGCTGTTGCATTTCAGTTTATCTGGATATTTTAACGAAGCATGTTGGACCAACATGGATATATCGGTTCTTCTTTCAAAATCACCTAATAAAATGGAACGAAACATCTATAATATCACGAAAAATTGAAGAAGCAGCACTCACGAACATCGCTTTCTATTCAATAAGTGCACCATCTATCAAGTTGCCGGAAGTTTGGAAGTGAATTGTTCGATGTAACTTGAAGAAATCTTCAAACTACAAGTGCTAATTTTTTATCTAGTTTTCGTAGTCTTTTACATTGATGAAAGTTGAAAATTTTTCTGAAATTGCCAGTTTCTGTAGAAGCTAATTTTTAACCTGAAAACGACAGAAGTTTATTGAAACGTTGGGTAGAAGAACGATAATAGAGGATGATTATTGCCAAGTAATAATTCTATGGAAGATGGACTCCTTCAACATCTAAATCACAATTCATAGATCTCCTTCACTTTCCACTCCACTGCTCTGATTCCGAAGTATATCAGAAATAAGAAGATATATAATTTTATGACTTCCTATTAATTATGACGAATAAGGATTCTCAGTGAAATCTGTTGAAGCAGAAAAGCAGGATCAAGAAGTTCCGAAGAAGAAGTAAATTTATATTTCATATAACTCGCTTTACTTTGTACCGAAACTCAATACGAGTCAAGTCTCACGTTTGATCTAACGGACAGTAATTTGGTTTCAGACAGTATTTTTCTACCACAGATAGGATTTGATGATGAAGTTCTAAATGTATTAGGCTCTTCGAATTGTTAGTAAGTATATGTGGGATTTTATGCGGCTTTTCTTCCAGCATGTTATTTCGAGGCATCATCAGTCAGTTTTAAGCCTTGTAGCCAATATTAATGCTCTTCAGGAATTCACGATTTAATACTCTATTTCCATATGTATTAAGAGATTTTCCGACGGAATGTAGATATCGAATTCTCAACTCAAATTTATATGGAAAATAGAAGGTGGGATGGAACATCAGTTAGAAGTCGAAATAAAAAGGCAGAAAAGCATCAGTGAGGCCAGTAGTTTTTGCGAGTGGGTTATTGAGTCTATCTACGCATTCTGGAACAGTGAGATAACTAAACAATAAGTGTGGAATAATTAACAAAGCTATATATGGAATTCAAAATTCAATCAAAGAGACACAAAAAGACATACTGTCAGCTCATCAATATCTTATCTATAAACTTCGATCCTGATACTGAAAATATGCCTTGTTGGCTGTAATAAGTGGATATTCTGAAGACGCTTTTGATATGAAATTGCCTGATATGAAGTACGCTTTACTAGATCTCACTCATTTCACACTAAATATTGAAAGAACAAGTTTTTTGTTTAAATTTCATCATATTGATCTTACGGCATGACCGGTTCCGAATATCGAATCAGGAGCTGGATACAGACTGAAATATTTTTTTGTTCTATCCCACCCTTACAATAATGGGGTAAACCAAATAAATAACTGAATAATTGTCTTTTTACTAGTAGGAAACGTTAGGTTAATTTCATTATTGTAACTTTTTTGGTGGTTGTGAAAAAAATTGTTATACATGTTTTATGTACTCCCTATGAGGGAGTACATTGTATCTTAACAAGGGATGCTCCAATGACATTTCTTTATATGAAAGATCCTACCTTCTTTTCGATGAGGAATCACCTCGATAAATATTTTACACTTATTTAGTTACACCCTGTATATGTTCATGTGAGGAGCAAGATTTCTACTTGTCTAATCGGTAGCCCATTGGATGAGTCTTCTCAAGTTGATGTCATCTACACGGACTTCGTGATGGCACTTGACAGATTGAATCATGGCATACTTATAAGTTTTCTTGTTTCGGGTTAAATTTTCATTTTCTATATTTTGTTGAATCTCATCTTTCCTGTAGATATATGTATGTTCAGTTTTTTGGTTATAGGTGTGGTGGTTTTGAGGCTACCTCAGGTGTCCCTCAGAGGTCTATATTGGGTCCACTTAATTTCCATCAATGATATCTGTTGGTACCTGACCTGTTCATTCCTTCTTTATGTTGATGACTTCAAACTATATCGTCGCATTCTCTCTATTGAGGATTGTTGGGACCTCCAGGGTGACATTGATAGGCTAAACCGTTGGTTCAGGGACAACTTACTTCCCCCGAAAGTTCAAAAATGTAGCGTAATATCATTCAGTCGTAACAGAACTACAATAGATTTCCTTTATAACATTAGTAGATGTGTTCTTGGTAAGGTTGTTGAATTTAAAGACCTAGGAATCTTATTCGATCGTGGACTTAGTTTAGTTCCTCATATAAATTCTATCACCTCAGGAAGCATCAAAACACTTGGCTTCATCCTAAGGAATTCAAAGTGGTTACAGAACACCAGAACGCTATTTATACTATTCAATGCACTTGTGAGATCAAGGCTCGAGTACGGGTGCCTAATTTGGAGCCCTGGGTATAGTGTACATGTCAGTGGATTAGAGAAGGTACAGAAGCGATTTCTGAAGTATCTGTGTTTCAAATTTGATGGTATTGATCCGAAGCCTGGTATACCTCACGAAAATGTCCTGAGAAGATTTCAGGTTAATTGTCTAGAACGTCGTCGCATCTTTTAGGTGTTCTATTTCTGGGAAATATAATGTGCTCGTTAATCGATTGTCCTTACTTGCTGGGCCTAATCTGCGTTCATGTGCCTAGATTACCTGTACGTACTATTTACGAACATTTTATCTACCTTGCCCACGATCTAACGTTCTTCAGTTTTCGCCCCTGTACAGAATATGTCATGATTATACGTGTTATGAAAATATCGTGGATATTTTTGCTTGCGAACCGTCAAGCATAAGGAGAGCTGTTTTGGGCTCACAAAAAGAGTGATAAATCTGAGTGTGATCTTTCTTATATTGACTTATTATTTTTTCTTCTTGCACTTGGTGTTAATTCTTTTTGGCGCTCTTGTTCACCCGAACAGAGTGCCTATCATTTTGCCCGAATGTCTGTAATTTTGGAATATCGAGCCGAAAATGGTCTCAATCGATTGGGTTCGACTCCCTGATGAAGAATTCGTGGCGAAAGTTGAGTCTGTCCGGCCGGCCGGCCGGCCGGCCGGCTATCCTCCTCTCTAGCATCCAAAAGGAATCAGCTAGAGTTTTCAAATTTTCAGAATAGGTTAATTGTCCAAATATCTTGGTCAAGTTCGTTATTGGGCCAAATCCGTCGGATGGTTCAGTAGTTATGAGCATCTGAAATTTTGTTTCCTCAATAACTACTAGAATATCCATCCGATCAAGTTGATACTTGGAATGTTATTGAGGGAGGCTGAAACGAAACGGCTTGTAAAATTTCGCAGAAATCGTCACGCTAGAAAATTTTTAAAAAATTCCCAAAAAAAAAATTTTCAATACTCAATATCTCCTAAGACTTCAATTAGATTTAAACAAAAATCCGTATATATATTGAGGTTACCGATATCTTACTCATCCTCAAATTTCATTGTTGTAGCTTTTCCCCTTCTGAAGATATGATCATTTTTTTCATTTACTCAAGAGAAAAATAGAATTGTCATGAAGTCCGAGCTTTGTCATTGAAAGATTTGCCATCACAGATCGATATTCGTTTGACAACTTGCGGACCTAGATATCAGTGTCAGTTGGCGTAATATCAATCAAAATTTTCATAGAATTCATAGAGGTAGAATTCGATGTCGATGACGTTGTCAAAATTCAGAAAAGCACGGACGTAATATTAATCAAAAAATTTTTTATCATAGAGAAAGAATTTGATGGCGTCAAAACTCAGAAAAGCAATGACGGAAGTTTTTAGGAGAAGCATAGAACAAAATTTGGTGAAAATTATGAGTAGTTATTTTCAAATTGAGATAAAGGTTTGTTTATTCATTAGGCTTTCATATTTACATCACATTGTCCCATAGTACGGAAAAAGACTATTGTTCACCCGATCAGAGAGCTTATAGTTTTGTTAAGGTTTGAATATTTACTCGCAAGTAGCTCAACAAGAGCGCCAAAGCAATCTGACCTCACGTCAGTGCTTTCTAAATTTATATTTTTTGTTTAATTTACTGTTAAAGTTCAATATTTTTCTGTTTGTAAACACTTGTAATTTTCCATTCTGTAATAGGCCGAGGCTGACGAATGGTGTATTGCTAAATAAATAAATAAATGCCATATTTTCTTCAAGTTTCCCTGGATTCGCACTTGAGAAATTACAAATCATTTTTATAAATTTGCAACCTTGCAATGGTCTCTGCTAAAACTTTATTACTCATTTCTCCCAAATTGATGTCGCATTTTTGTGCAGTTTGTGATGCTTATTTGATGTCTTTCAATACACTGTGCATGAATTCGCAAAGCAACACGAAGTCGAAATTCAGCATTTTTCATTTAATACACTCTGTTTCACTACGCTCATCTTTATTCGGACTCTTCAAAGTTTTATCGCAGATATCGTATGTCCCCTTTTGAACCAACTAGTCGAATTTAGTTTTTTCAGAGGGGTCTTCTATTCGCCAGTGAATTTTGACATTAGATCTGAAGTTTTTGTTCTGTTTCCGAATGAATTATACAAATTTTGCAACGTTGCTTAAAAATCTGTTTTTCCACACAAATACTAATTGCATCATTTATCACCAAATTAAACTTATGATACATTTTTTGTTTAAAATGAAACAGGCTATCGGAAATAAAGTTTTAAATGGTAAACAAAGAATAAGACAAAAAGTTACATTGCAAATAAACGTTTGCGTTTCCCACCCTTACAACCATGGGGTAAACCAAATAAATAACTGGATAAGTGTCTTTTTGCTTGTAGGAAAGGTTAAGTTAATTTCAATATTGTAACTCTTTTGGTTCTTGTGAAAAAAATTGTTATACAAATTTTCTGTACTCCCTTTGAGGGGCTTAACAAGGGATGCTCCAATGAAGTTTCGTTATATGAAAGACCCTATCTTTTTTTTGATGAGGAATCACCTCCTTAAATATTTTACACTTATTTAGTTACACCCTGTATATAGACTGTTGATATTTTTGCAAATCATTATCATTACTTTGAGTCGTATAAATATCTGAATGCAACTAGAAGAATGTGTCCATAAAATGTGACATCTCAGAAGACTACTTTGAGAGAAAAAAGTGTTGAATGTATGGGTATTACGTTGTTCAATATATTGCCCCCTGAAGTTTAATAACTTTCCTGTCAAGTTAAATATAAAAAGTTGTTGTATAGTTTAATTTTGAAATATGAACCCAATAATATTCTTGAGTTCAAAGAATTTTGTTAAAAAACAGTGATGCCGTGTTTTTGGTGATGACATGTTCCATTTTAATACCTTGTTGTTATAATTTGGAATCAATAATAGTTATTTATTATACAACGGAAAAAAAAATTGGATTTTATCTCGAGATCTGAAATCTAATATTTTTCCCGTGTATAATACAACATTTTTTTCTGTGACAGGAAAAACGACGATTAGTGAAAGAACATATTATTACAATATATTAAAGTCAGAATGATATCGATATGAAATTTGAATTTTTTAACTAATCAGCTATTAGACCTGCGTTGCTAAGGAAAACTGCAGTGTAATCAAATATCTGTCAATTTAATTTTGGGACTTGATTCAAAACTTGTAACTCAGTATTTGTTTTTTAGTATTTTGAATACTATAAAGTTTAAAATGCTTGATTCTGAGAGTTCTCTGACTCCACCGGAGTTGATAAAAGCAGCGCAAGTAACGTCACGAAAATTATTGCCAGCTAAATCGCGGAAAATTTACGAAACCGCGTATTCAAGATTTATGAAATGAAAAATGAAAAAGACATACAGTTCTTTCTCGGAGACAGTGTTACTGGCTTATTTTTCGGAACTGGCACAACAACAAAAGCCATCAACAGTGTGGTCGAATTATTCAATGATTAAAAGTATGTTGAGATCCAATAATAATGTAGACATTCCAAAATTTTCCAAACTAATTATATTTCTGAAACCAAAAGGGGAAAGGTTACACACCCAAGAAAGCTGCGATTTTTACGAGTACACATATTAGTGATTTTTTAAATAATGCATCCGATGAAGTTTATTTAATGGCCAAGGTTGTTGTTGTATTTGGGATTGCAGGAGCTTGTCGAATTTGTGAAATCAGCCTGGTAACATTAGATAATATTGAAGATTCGGGAAAGTTATTAATTGTGAAACTGAAGCAAACAAAGAATGATGTGAACAGGAGATTTGTAGTTACTGAAGAATATATTAAATATTACCGAATGTACATAGCCCTTCGTCCAAAAGATCGCCGCCTGTTTTATGCATATCGCAATGGAAAATGTATGTAGGTTGTGGATAAAAATCAGTTTTATAAGGTACCTGAAACAGTAGCTAATTTTCTTCAACTTGAAAATGCAAACAAATATACAGGTCATTCATTTCGAAGATGTTACACTTTGATTTGAATCTGGGGGAGACTTGATGACACTAAAGAACAGACGGTTGGAAGTCATCAACAGTCGCTGAAGGGTATGTTGATGAATCAGTGGCACGCAGAACAGAAATTGTTAATGAAGTGTTCAGAACGTGTGGCAGTTCTGAAATAACACCCGATTTGCAACCAGGTACATCAACAGCAGTTGTATGTCAGAGAATATTATTTCAACAGAAGAAAATTCGTCTGTTGTACCGAATAATTCAAGTAACATGTCATTCATGCAATGGACATTTTTGATTATTGTACATTTGATATAAAGAAAATGTAACTTATATTCAATAAGATATTCTAAAATCAAATATCTTCCATTATCTATATGTATATATTTCCGGGAAAAATGTTTTCACCTGTCAATTTTTTTCCCGTCACAGAAAAAATACTTTTACTATATATTTTTCAGTATAGATATGAGTATGAACTGCGAACTTTTTATCTGATTCCAGGTGTTCTTTCAATCTATTCTTAAAGTTTCTGCCAGAGTGGCTAACATATGCAGCATTGCAATCTTCACAACTGAAAAAACGATACTTGAAAATTGAAAATTGAAAATTTGACTGAATACTTGTTACTTTCGACGTTTATGATTGATTTTCACAAAATAAATACGCCATGAATACAATCTATTAATTTTATTATGCTTTCAGTTCAAATAAATATACAATATGTGTAAGTGTTCATTTCTTTGTGTTACAGATTGAAGCAAACAGCAGACAGACTGGTACCTAATGAGTGCTTAGACATTGTGAAGGACCAATCTGACAGTAAGCTTCAACAAACTTACGACATGATCGTTCTACACGTAAGATCTATAGATAAGATCTCAAAGGATCAATCCAATGTATCTGAATGTTGTGGATTCTTCACAACGAAAGATAGAGAAAGACTTAACTTGAACAGAAAGTACTCAGCTCACTATTCAGCTGCTTTCTTAGATCAGGAAGTTTTCAAAAATTCCAGAAACGAAGATGATGTTTGTACCATCAGCAATTCTAGTCTCAAGGATATGGAAAGAGATACTTTGGAAGATGAACTAACTACTTATATGAAGGAAATAAAGAGAAGGGAGAAAAATGTTGCTGGGGTTCAAATCTGAAATGTTACATCTTCTGTGAAGATACCGATCCAGTTCAATTGAATCATATAGGTTAATTTAAGGTATGTTTCACAGATTTATATGAAAAAGAGTTGTTCCTATGCTATCTACTGTATAACAAGTACTGGATATTTGAGAAGAATGTATGGTTTTCAATTAGTAGAACAGTCGAAATACAGGTGAAAATGTAATCAAAAATATATGCCATCATGGGACGTTTCATCCCAATGTGCCGGGTATGCGTCAGGAAGATAAACTACTTTTGTCGCCATTTTGGTCAAGATTAGTCTTGACAGTTCATATTTGGCACTCGTAAATAGGAAAGTGGAATATTACATTGTATTTATTAGTAGGAAAATCATAATATTCCTAATCGAATGTTTATAAATATGCTAAGCTCACGAATTAAACATATTATTTTTCATCGATTTACATATATAAAAATATTTCATTCAAGAGCAATCATGTTTCTCTATGTACATATCGACATTCAGAGGTGGTAACCATGGAATGTTAGGACAAAAGTAAAATCAGTTTCGAACTCATTTAGTTTTATCACTTGTATTTCATCAGGAATTAAAAAAAGTGAACACGAACAGTGATTATTAATTACCTTGTACACCTCTCAAACTAGAAGAAGCTACAAATGCGGCTTCACTCGATTTATTTCCGAGGAAATTCAAAGAGAAGTAGGTATGAACATACGTACCAACACTCCATGGATTCCTACAGAATAAAACAACAGTGTATCCTTTTCTGAGAATGTTGTGATAGCCTATTCTGCTGAATTGGCTGAAACAATGAAATCTTGGATGTTGTGGGCGTATTATTCCCTGCTTTGATCAACTTTTTTCGTTAAAAATAATCTTTATAAATTGAATGATTCTTATATTTCTTTCAATAAAAAATAAAATCGGTGTCATGGTAGCTGTCAAATGAAGCTATATCGTGATATGTTGGAAAACTTTTCAATTCCACAACTGCTTGCTTTGGGCTTGATTAATTTGTGGTATCAATAAGATGATGCTACATTGCATACAGCCAGGGTTACTGTGAGATTCCTTCTCACAAGTTATTTCAAGACATTGGCTTACAGGGTCACCTAATTTGACCTCTCCGGATTTCAGCAAACAAACCAGAAACGCTTGAGCGACTCAAACAAAATGATATTTAAGACATAAGGTTTAAATGTGTTAAAATTTAATTTGAAATGTACTCGAAAAGACTCGCATTTGTGGTGCAAATAGGGGCGGTTATTTATCTGATATTGTATTCCATCATGATTGCCGATATCAAATAAAACTTTGATCATAATTGTATTCATTCTTTTCATTCAATCAAAAATTAGAGTATACCTTACCGGCAGACATCCTCCTTACCACTTTGAAAGACATGCATTCTCTCTCTGGGCCGTATTTTGATAATATTGTGTTGTTTTCATTATTAAGGTTTTTTCTTATAATTTTCTCTATTTTTCAGGTTAAATATTGAGATGGGAAACTGACATGATCTCAAACCACTACCTGGTTGTGAAATTTGATGCCAAATGAACAAAACTTTCTAATATTCAGAAAGAAAAGTGGTTATCTAATAAATATAATTTATATAAGTTAAAAGTGTGTATGGTGTTTTCTTTAGTTCAAACATAATAATGAATAATTAATTAAAGAGAAAAAACTTTCACAAGCAACATTTATTATTCATTAAATTTTCCAAGAAAAATAACAATTATCACAAGTTTTTAATAATCAGGTACAAATTCCTCACCATTAGTCTCACTATCATTCGTTATTTTCAATCCAACTTAATATACATGTTTGGGATAAAGGAACCAAATATTTGGTGATTGTTCTCGTACACTTTCGTTCAAATTAAATATTTTATGAAGAAGGCATTGTTAAAAACGAATATTTATTAAAGTCCAATTACCTGATATTTGACTTGTTTTCTTTATATATTAAGTCCTATTTCTGGTTTAAATCGAAACAGATCTTTGTTTTGTGCTCATCAATATCGACAAGGTTTGTACTATCAGTCAACAAGTCCCTGGTCTAGTTACCAGATGGCGCCAGTAAGGAAATGTCCATATGATTTTTCGAAAGAGATAACCGTCAAAAGATTCATGTCAAAAATTGATGACGTTTGAATTTTTATTTATAGTGTTTTAGTGGTTTAAGAGACGCAATTTTCAAAACCGATAGGATCCAAAAAATTTCGCGTATTGATTTATCATTGCTCTTTCACTTCGAGCCCAACTAAGGCTTGAAAAATGTTATTCGGACAGATAGAAGGGGCAGTTAAACCAAAAAACATTGAAAACCCTTGAAAATCCTCATAACTAATCACAAAATGGAGTTGTAAGAGATGACTGACATTTTGAAGTTCTCATAAGATAGTATATACACCATCAAACAGGAATATTTCCTTATGACAAAGCTGTTTGCTAAATGGGTGACGCATTTGCTCACATCAGAGCAAATCCAACAACGAGTAGAAGAATCAAAGAGTTTTTTGAAGATATTCACAAGAACTGAGAAGGAGTTTTAGCGTCGGTGTATCACAATGCATGAAACATGAAGTGGCAGTATGCTAAGTGACGAGCAGATGAGAAAAATAGTCTAAAGACTCAAATATACGCATGGAATCTTATTCATTGACTTCTTGGAGCATGGAATTATATCAACATTGACAATTTTATGGTTTCTTGAATCTTTTGATGGCCAAAATTTTCTAGAAAAGGCCTCATTCGAAAAAGAAAATATACTTTTTCACCAAAACAAGAAAAACAGCTGCAAAAATGATCGAATTCAATTTTGAATTGCTACCGCACCTGACGTTTTCTCCAGATCTACTGCCTAGCGACCACTAGCTCTTCGCAGAATTAAAAAGATACACCGTGGAAAAGATTTGGCTCAGATGAGGAAATTAAAGTATTTTTCAAAGTAAAGCGTTCCACACCGCTGGTATCGAAAAACTAAAAAAATGTTGGGATGATTGTATCTTTTCGAAAAGAGATATTGATGAATAAAAATCAATTTTTGAAAGAAATGTTGTCTTCCTACCTAGGCCAAGGACTTTTGACCAATGTGTTAGGACTTTCCATTCAGAAGTACCTAATTTGCAAACCTTGACATGCTTTAGATAAATGAGAAATTTTCTGCAGAAATATCAAAATTTTTGTCTCATGATCGATCATGATGGATGAGAAATTGATCATTTAATTCTGAGTCGAAATTTTTACTTTGTTCATTGTTTTGTGGTTTTATGCAATCATTTATAAAGAGCTCCCGCCTACACGTTTGATTCATCGATGAAAATTACATATTTCTGACCTATATTGTGAACCCAATATGAATACAATACAAATATACAAAAACATTTGATTCAATGTAAATATCAACCTTGACAAACTCATAAAAAGTTCTATAATGGGGTAATGCATTGAATAATTGTCAATACAGATTCTGTTGAAATTCCTGCAAAAAATTCTGATTCAAATTTGATTATGTTTTTCACTTTGAATATATAGGGTGAGCGTGAGAAATTGAGTTTGATGAATAAGATAAACAATGAAGACATGCTTCACGAAATGAGTCTTCGACATCTATATAATCCAAAGATTTTTGTCATGAATGAAATTACAAGAGAAGGCAAATATTTTCTTTGGATAAGTTGAAATAGATGTGGATTAAATGACATTAAAAATCTATATAATTAAAAAGAGATTAATACAAATTTTGATCGTCCTGAGTAATGAGCATAGCACTGTTTATTCTTATAAACAAAGACTCACCCTGTGAACAAGTGAATAACGCAGTAGGGGGTATAATCACATTTTGAGATAAATTAAAGACGGATCAATATTCCTTCCAGAACACTGAAAAGATTAAATAAACTTTTTGAATCACTTTCCACCTGTACATAATTCCACATTGAGAAACATAAATGGGAAAAAAAGTATAACTGCAGGAGTATATAACAACAGCTGTGTTTACAAAGAACTAATTTGTGTAGCATCTGTTGTTACACTTTCAGTAAAGGGTATTCCACAAAAAAAAACTACTCACGATAGCAAAAATTGAGAATCTTCTTTAAAAACATTAATTGACATTTATAATAGGGGTATTTGACCCATGCAATAGAATATTAGAAACACAAAGATAATCGTTGTTTTTCCTAAAAGAAGGAATCCTGTCATAGCCAACCAAGACAGAACTTGATTCAATCTTTTCATCTATTCTCTTAATTTTTGCTATGTCAGGCATAGTTCTTGATTTGAAGATACTCAACTCATCTTCACCAGTCAGTTCGCAGTTGAGTGATCTTGAGTGATTGCCTTTCTTATTTCGATGGTCGATTTTCAAATTTTCGAACGAATGAGGATTAAGTGGACAGATGTGAGTTGGTTGAAGATTATGCACCTCCACATAGGTCAGCTCTGCCGTGGCCGACTCTTCTGGAATTTTCTCTTCCAGGATGGATATTTTCTTCTCTGGACCTAATTAAGAAATATGAGTTACAAATGACGAAAATGGACGTACAGAGATTTAAACCTTCAGTAAATATAAAATATTGAGAAGAAATAACCAAGGAGAGCATAAAAGAAATCGAATATGTTGAAGAACCGATCCCTAAGGGACACCACTGAACATGCCACTCGTAAGATGTAAGAAAGATCTCTTTTATTTTACGAAAAAAGAATCTATCCTTTCATAGATGGGGCTGTTCAACTTTGCGACGAACAGCTGCTCAATATTTCATATTATTGATTCAACATATTCAGGACAGTAGAGCATAGATTTGTCTGGAGATTTTGCGTTATCCTCATTATTTATAAGGAGTCTACTACTCTGTAGATGGCGTTTTATATGTATGTGAATTAATTAAGACAAATAATCAATAACCATTCTGAATATTTTTGCAGAAATGAGGTGTAGTTCACTCCAATACTTTAGATTTCGTCCCTTCAATCCCATAGATGACGTCTTGACGATATAGAGTAAAAACAATTTTCTGCCTTTAATTGATTAACATAGAATTGTAGATAACTTAGATTAACTCAGATTACTATAGTCGATCAGTGATGAGGCCACATTTTCAATCCTTACCGTTCATCTTATTTCCGCCAACTAGCTGGTCTCTCGGTTCTGGAAAGTCGCCGTCCACCGTCTGCTCCGCTTTGTCAACGCCGCGGCGCCCCCTGAGCGGCGACAAAGACGCAGCTTTGCGTTTGAAAGAGACGACAAGGGGCCTGCGATGATCGTGTAGGCGCGCCATCTCTTGGTCCAGGTAGCGAAGCGAGCTCTGTCTGCTGTAAGAATCTGTGTTGCTATGACTGTTTACTTGCGAAGATCTGCCGGATAAGTTGGCGTAACACCTACCTCCTGCCGGGTCCCTGGCCATCAAGTGACGTCTGAAGCATTGCTTGAATGTGTTCTGGAAGGAAAAATTTTTGTATATTTCAATTTTTCATTATGCAGGTATAATATTTAATTATTGTTGGTTAGGCTAGCAGAAACTCGAGAACTGCGAAACAATTTTGATTAATTTTAGTCTTCATGCGCTTCCAGTTAATTCTCAATCAACTGTTGCTTACGAACTAAACGTATGCCTTAAATAATCAGATTCGTGGCGGAATTTAGAGAAACTGCAATTAATGTGTATCGTGCTATAAATCAAGTATTTAAACGAAACTGGGCTCATTTGACTTCATAAGAAGAAGTCACAAGTTAAATCACTAATTTTCCTTACTTCCAGCAGTATAATTTTTTTAGAGAACGATATTCAATCCACAGCAATCGTCTTCTTGAAAATAATAATATTTAGATGACTACAATGAAATTATTGCGTGGAATTCTTCGAAAAAGTCTACATCGCTTGACAGAATTGTAGCGTATCCATCTAAAAGGTCAGCACACAGCCTCCAGTTTGGATTCAGATCAACATCAAACAAAAGAGCATTTTTCAATTAATTTCCTGCTGTTTTAACTGGAAGCGCATCAAATCAATCCTTCTGTGGTTTTTTTTTCCATCCTATTTCACTGAACTTATAATCGCAAACACCCACTCATGGAGAGAAAGATGCGAAGCACATTTTTACCTTCCGAATTACACGTTACGTTGTGTAATAGGAAGTGTCCCCTTCAAGTTTTTATTGAAATAATAAATGGTCTCTACTTCAGGAAATACATGGTGAAAATTAGAGCAACTACTTATTGATTTCAATATTTAATATTCAAAATACAGTGTGTTTAACGAGTGAATGGATATATTCGATCCGTAAACAGAAGGTATCCAATTTAAAAACGGGATTAGGCATTTAATTTGAAAGCAGTAAGTGGGGAGCATTGAGTTTGAAAACTGCATATAAAGGATAACATTGAGTTCAAAAACATTGGCACGGAAGACCAAACTAGAAAATGGTAACCAGAAATAAAGGCTCTCGATTGCGAAACACATGGGGGATTCAATTCTCAAGATTAGACATTTTCAATAAACCCATTGGAGGATTTGGGCATTGAATTCAAAATAGCATGGCATTAAGTTCAAGACATGAGTGCACGAATAAATGAAATCCGAGACCCAAAGGCATTTAATTTATAGAACAGGAGTTAGGAATAGAGTTCAAAAAGAGTGGGTAGCAGTTTACAAACTGCATGTAAAAGATAACATTAAATTAAAAAATATTGTCATCAAAAACCAAACCAGATGAAATGGAAACCAGGAATTGAGGCTCCCTATTGCGAACTCATGAGGCATTGAAATTCCAAAGATTAGACATTTTCAATAAACGCAAATGAATGAAAACCAGGAAGATCTGGGCATTGAGTTCAAAATACTATGGCATTGAGTTCAAGACACGAGTAATCGAATAAATGAAATGCGTGAACAGATGGCATTCAATTCATAGAACAGGACTCATAAATTGAATTTAAAAAGAGTGGAAAGCAGTTTAAAAGACATGTAAAAGATAACATTGAATTCAAAAACATTGGCATTAAAGACCAGACCAGATTGAATAGAAACCAGCAATGGAGGCTCTCTATTGCGAAACACATGGGGCATTGAATTCCCAAAGATTAGACATTTTCAATGAACGTAAATGAGTGAAAAGATCTGGACATTAAGTTCAAAATACTATGGTATTGAATTCAAGACAGCAGTAGACGAATAAATTAAATGCATTCAATTTACAGAACTAGAGTTAGAAATTGAATTTAATAAGAGTGGGGAGTAGTTTATAAACTTCATGTAAAAGATAACATTAAGTTCAAGAACATTGGCATTAAAGACCAAACCAGATAAACGAAAACCAGAATTAGGGACACTCGATTGCGAAATTTTCGGGCATTGACTTCAAAAACCATGAGTAACGGACATTGAATTAAAAAATTTTGCTGATTGAGTTTGTATCCGTGAAGTCAATTATGCATTGAGAACAATAATAGATTGGCCAGAGGGTATTAAGTTAAAAAACCGAGAGTAGAGGGCATTGAGTTCAAAATGATGAAACATTAAGTTTACAAACTATGAAATACGAGTATTGAGTTCAAAAACAATGAGTGTTGAGTTCGAACCTGTAAAATGAGACCGATTTAATGGAAACCCGTGAATGTAAAAATTAAAATGAAGTGAAATGGCAAATATAAGACCGCGTCTTGACCACCTCTGAATGCACTGTACCATTCATACGCACTTGATTTCGATGATCCATCGAAAGCCTTTTGCATCATTTTCAAGGATTTGACATCAATTTTTTATTCAATATTTCCTTCTATGGCAGATTAAGGATATACAAAGTGTAACTAAATAAGTGTAAAATATTTAAGGAGGTGATTCCTCATCGAAGAAAGATAGGGTCTTTCATATAAAGAAACTTCATTGGAGCATCCCTTGTTAAGATACAGCCCCTCAAAGGAACTACTTAAAATTTGTATAAAAATTTTTTTCACAAGCACCAAAAATGTTACAATATTGAAATTAACCTAACGTTTCCTACTAGCAAAAAGTTACTTATCCAGTTATTTATTTTGTTTATCCCATGGTTGTAAGGGTGGGAAACGCAGGTACTAATTACAGAATAATAATAAATTCAGTTCGCATTTATGACGATGTACCTATCCCTCTGTTCGTAAAATAATTTTTTACTGCGAACTGGTTTATTTTGGGCAAAAAACTCATGAGACATTTTTTGTTTAGAATGAAACAGGCTATCGGAAATAAACTTTTAAATGGTAAACAAAGAATAAGACCAAAAGTTTTATTGGAAATGAACTCTAGGGGTTGCGTTTCCCACCCTTACAACCATGGGGTAAACCAAATAAATAACTGGATAAGTGTCTTTTTGCTAGTAGGAAACGTTAGGTTAATTTCAATATTGTAACTTTTTTGGTGCTTGTGAATAAAAATTTTATACAAATTTTATGTACTCCCTTGCAACGATTTGCACGCAAATGACGTTATTCCATACGCGCACCCGAATTATGGTTGAAATTTGAAGTAGTTCACCTGCAATAGAATATAGATGTGTTCTATGCCGGTTATCTGTGTTCCGCGAAGTTAACCTCGAACAGTCAGCGTAGTTTTTTCTCTGTGTTGAGATCAGATGCCGGTCATCTTCTGTGGTAATTATTGAAATTAATATCTAAAAGTGACTCTTGTAGGTCAGAGATTTGCGAGAAATACATAACTATTCTCGGTAAGTGTTTATTTTCTCCCAGGAACCGAAATTTTAGTTATTTTTGGCACTTTAACATGAGAGCACGTTTTTGCATTGACTGCTTCCAATGATCCCCACAACATGGCTTCTTCTCGGTTTAATTTGCTAAGATAATGTAATTTTACTATGATTTGTTCAATATTTGTCAAAAAGAAATCGAGTAGGAGCCTTGTTATACATGCACTTGCAGTTTCTAATGTTCTTTTGTTCATCCTGATATAGCTCCTCCCTGGGGGCCAAATTATATTCTATTACGAGGCCAAAGACATATGCTAGTTCAAGATTGAGATGCATTTCACGATGAGAGATTAACTCATATCCAGTCCCTGGTTCGAGCAGTACATAATTGGAGCTTGTGGCATAACCACCTTGCCATGGAGCACATTCTTCAACTGTGTGGAGACTATACAACCTGTTTCTGGGCAACTGGCAGGCCATACCCTCTGAAACTTTATTTTGAATCTGGGAGCTGGGAGGAAGCTCTCGACTCAGATAGCTTTAAGATAAGTCCCTAGTGTTCTGTTTTACTTGGGACATTGGCCATTCCTTGAAATTGTTATTTGTGAATTGTACTTATACACTTCAATATATTTGTCAAAAACCGAGGGGAGTTTTGTTGCTGGGATAATTGAGCCCACCCTGAGAGAATTAAGAGTAGAGTCTCATGCTCGTCATTTAAAGTGGCACTTTGTCATGTTACACCCTTTGAGGGGCTGTATCTTAACAAGCTGCTCCAATGAAGTTTCTTTATATGAAAGATCCTATATTTTTGGAGTGAAAACTTTTTTAGCGGCGCTGAGCACTCTCTTGTATGGGTAAAAACATCCAAACTCGCGTCAGGGTCACGTGATTGTGATCGAAAAAGCGTAAGATCGAGGAGTAGGAGAGGGAATAATATACCCCACTCTTTCTACCGTGCCTGCGTGTGCTGTTTCGTTTAGGCGGTGCAGGGCGCTTGTGCGAATGTTTGTGTATGTTAATGTAATATAAATTAGGTTTGTTCGCGTGGCAGTTCGGAACTGTAATTTTTGGTAATTTGTGGTTCCCACCCGTTCGTCTGAGACGGAACAGGAGTTCCTTGTCGTTCGTGTGGTTGGAACACTTGATTTCGGAACTGTTCGTTACTGTTCTTACGGTTTCTGATCTAGGGATGGTACAAGGTACAACAGAAGAAGCGGTAAATTCAAATCATCGGTGATTCAAATTTTCAGTAGTTCTAATTGGCAATTAAGTAATATATTTGGTATCTAGGATATTCGCATAGCTGTTTTTGAGTATATTTGATGTTGTGGGAGTATAAATTTTTAATCAATTCGTTATAATAGCTTCTCAAAATGTTTGTTATCTCAAAGAAGAAGAAGGATCATTTGCAATAGATGAATAAAACAATTGCATAATTGTTGATCAAAGTATGTAAGATAATTATTTTATATTATTTATATATACGATATTTCGTATTTATATACTATATATTTATTTTTGTTATTTCGTGATTGTAGTATCTTTATTTTTTAACCACTCAAAATGAATTGAAAATTTAGGAAGGAAACGGAGGAATGACCTCTTTTAAGAACACAACGACTTTTCAAAACAATTCTTATCTAAAAATAATTACAAAGCTATGAAAATTGTTAGAAAATATTTTTATTTATTTCCCAAATGCCACCAGTTCCATATACAATTACCTAATTCTATTATATAAAATTTTCTGTACACAGTTTCCACCAAAATTACAATGAAATAACAGAAAAATTCACAGTTTATCCAGATATGAACTAACAAAAATAATTTCTCCACTGATGACCACTACTACATGTATTGAAATTTCAAATTAGAATTAAATTAAATCATTTCTTTAAATATTTCATTACATATAAATTATATTTACAGTTATTTATATGGATATGTTTATGTTTATTTATTTATGACAAAAAAATTGTTCAATTTTAATATTTGTAATTTCTAAAGTATTTCCACCGTATTAATAACACAATAACTTATTCAATATCTTTTAACACTATCCATGATATGATCCATGATCATTGAACTCTATATGAATACCTATATGGTATTTAGAGTTCAATGTCCATGATGTACAACATAACCTTACTTTCACTTATCTATGCACTTAACGAAATCGTTTTGAAATTATCTGTTCCTACCTGTTCTCACCCGTTCGTGTCATAGAACAAGTTGCGACGATTCCAAGAGTTATTGAACCTGGTTCTCTGTGACCCCAGTACAATTGGGAACTGCCACCCGAACAAACCTATTGTCATTTTTGTGTACGATAGCGCAATAAATGAATATTGTATTCCACCACATAAATAATAGCACTTTTATACTGATAATGAAAGCAATTCATACAAAATTATTCTCTAACCATTCCAAAATATCAAAAATGCACAACGTTAATATTCAAGTTTTCACTTCTGCCGGCACTCCCGGAGTGCTACCGGTGTTTTTTTTTTTATGAGGAATAACCTCCTTGAATCTTTTACACTTATATAGTTACACCCTGTATACTTGAGATGAACCGAGATACACTCGCTCTGTTCTAACTGAATGACGTTTGATGCTTAAACTTCGCCCCCATATGGAGCACATACAAACCAACCAAAATAAAAAAAAATCATTCAATTTCTAGGAAAGCTTTTTGAATTTTCAGTTCCCAGTACTTCATTGGAAATATGTAGATGTAATAGGAGAGATCATCTTCTTCGTCAAGCTTTTGGATGGGGATTATTCTTATTCAAAGAGCTTTGTAGGTTCAGACAGGATTTATGTCCGGTATATAGAAAACCTATCCGCACAATGAAGAGGAAATCTGGATCCCAATGGAAACTACTAAAGATTTGTCAGGGAGTAACTTGTGGACAGTATTATTCACAGAAGTTTAGACGTTAGTAGAGAAGTGAATGACATTATTGAAAATATTCTAGCCATAGTTCTCATACTTGATATATTCCAATTTTCAAAATATCAAGTTCTTTAGAAAAATCTGGTGAGTGAACTCAAATAAAAGCTCTGAGGATAACATAACGGAATTTGTTGTAATTGGTCACCTTCTTTGGAACGAAATTGGTTTTCGCAAAGCAATTCCTAGGTTACGAAAGCCTTCACCTTCAGTATATACGATTTATTCGTTTACCGAGTATCAACAGCATAAACAAAAATAGTCAAAATTGTTCTTTGTAGCAAAACCAACGCAATGAATTATTCATGGTCTATTGTAAGGAACCATCCAAAAGAATGTATTGGACCATCAACTAGTTTTCCCTCCTCTAGGACTCCTGTTTCGCTTATGGCTATCCGGGCTATGTTGAAGCGAAGCAGTTCATGTGCAATATGGGCTGTTCTGCTTTCGGGACTAAAATGTCAAAATCTAGCATTGTCGAATGTTCCAAGTAGCACAAGAAAACATGCGTGTAATATTGTTTTCCATATTTAATCATTACGTTTATTTGCTCAGATGGATATGTTGTTTCGAAAATTGAATTGAGAATGGGTTTCAATTCCTGATGATTTTGATTTGCCGTAATATTTCATTGTTGTACTATTTTTGCAGCTGCGTATCATTATAGCAGAAACAATTATGCTTTGCTCCAAACTGTGATTATAGCAAAGATTTGCTAATGCCACAGCGGATCTGCGACGATCTGCACGAAGGTGGTAAACGTAACCATTCTTGTGCGAAAAAGTTTTTTCGTCACAATTTATTGAACTTTTTCATACGATGAACAAAAAATTGTATTCAATGCAGACTTAAAATGTTCTGCAGATGGCAGCTTGTATATAAGCTCACTTTTCAGTAAATACATACGCCTCCTCCCCTCTTTTCATGAAATTCATCTCATGATGTCATCCAGTTAAAACAAATGATTCTGCCAAGATATTTCCACATCGTATAACGATGTAATACCACTGAATATTTCGGTGTATCTAGAAACACATTTATGCTTTCGTATCTCCCGCAGCTGGATGGAAATGTTTAAGATCGTAACAAAGAGTAAGGACAAACAACAGTTTCTGAGTTCTTTGGAACAACATGACAGAAATAATGGCAACGATGTTTTGATCTAGTTTGGTATATACGTATGCGTCTGCTTCCAAATGATATATTTGGAGATTTTTTTGTTTGAGTTCTGGTTGAACACAAAGTTTCTGTAGACGTGATTCTGCACTGGGGGATCAAGTTATTGAAGCAAAAGTGAGAAATTAGCATTTCCAACGGTTATTCATAAACTAAACTAGTTTTGAATATACAAGGTGAGTCTTAGACCACAGCGTTGTTTTTAACCAAATATGTAAATATATTTTTTTTTGTTTAAAATTTCTTGGGTGTATAGCACTTATTTTACTGATAATGTTATTTGTTAAATTATTATTTTATTTATTTTATTTTTCGAACAAATGTTTCGGCGTATCTACGCCTTTTTCTAAGAATATAATACAGTCGACAATTTCCTGTAAATTACACAATAATAAATACACAAATATATCAACAAACAACACAAAGCTTCTACGTACTTCTTCCAAATCGTCCGTCAAAATATTATTTTCATCTATAAATCAAACTTTAAAAGATCTTTAAATATTAAATATTTTCATCAGCGATGAATGAAACAATGTGACGATGATGCGCTGTCACGATTTTGTTTTTCCAACTTCTTATTCCAATTTAATGCTGCGACACCTGTACGAATTAACCAACAAGTGATAATCCCAAATCTGGGTTTGAATTGGTTCTTTTTAATCTAGATGGAGTTGGTAATAGAAGATTGAAAATTTGTATTTCCTTATTTATGTTATTAGATTGAAATACATTTGGGCCAAGTTTTTGATGTCCGTTTTATCGTTCATAGCTTCTTCTTCTTTTTTTATGTGGATCATTTCTAGTATGTTTCTAGTTTTGTTGTTTCTTTCTTTTTCCAGGAAAGAAAAGTTCTCAGAACCCATTTTATGTTTTTCTGTTAGTTCATGCTTTTTTAGTGCGGTCATATTTTTGCAAAATTTGTGCCCATTTATTCTTTCCTTTATATATTGTGTTGTCTGTCCTATATATACTTTTGGGCAATTCATACAATTTATTAGGTAGACACAATTCGAGATGTTATTATCTTGGATTTTTGATTTTAATTTTGTGTATATGAATTTCAAATTATTTGTGTTTTTATGTGCTACGTTTATTCCATAATGCTTCATTGATGCATTTAGTGCTTCTGATAAGCCCTGTATATATGGTAAGGATACATATTTTTGGGTTTCGATATCGGTTCTTCTAGTGTTTCGTTGTTCTTTATTATAAAGGCTAAAGATTTTGTCTTTAAAGATCTTGTCTATTAGTTTTAGAGGATAGTTATTAACGGCTAGTATTTCTTTTGCTGTTTTTATTGTTTGTTGTCTGAACTCTGGACTAGTGAGTTTTAGAGCTCTATCAGCGATTCCTGATACGACACTTTTTTTTATGAACCATTGGAACTGCGGCTTCAAAGTTCAAATATCGTCCACTCCAGGTTGGCTTTGTGTACCAAATTGTCTTTACTTTTGTGTTTGTTCGTATGAGTGTCAGATCTAAGAAATTGATTTTATTTTGTTTTTCTAACTCACAGGTGAATTTCAAATTAGGATGGTAGCTATTGAATTCATTTATAATATCCTTATTTCATTTTCAGGTGCTGCTGTAAGACAGTCATCAACAAAACGTTTGAAAAATGGTATTCGGTACTTTAATTTCTTTATAACAGTTTCTTCCAGATCCTCCATTACGAGTTGAGCTATTACTGCAGAAATTGGAACCCCCATGCCACATCCATTAATTTGACAATAAAATTCATTTTTGAATTGGAAATATGAACTAGAAAAACATAGATCGATCGCTTTCAGAAATTCATCTCGTGGTAGGTCAGTATATTCCTTTATTTCGCTCCATTTTTTAATAATAATGTCCTTTGCTAAGTCTAACGGTAAATTTGTGTACAGACTGATGACATCCAGTGAGAATAGCTTTTCATCTGCTTTTAGTGATATTTCACCTATAAAATCCTTAAAATACCATGAATCTTTCACGTAATATTAATTTTTTCCAAGTATTGGTGTTAAACAATTTGCGATGTACTTTGATAACTTATAAATTGGACTTTGCACACAGCTGATGATTGGTCTTAATATTGGTATATCCTGCTTATGTAATTTTGGAAGTCCGTAAATTTGGGGTGGATTTGCATTATGAATTTTCAAGTCATTACATAATTTTTTAGGTAGTAAAAGTCTTCTTTCCCATGATTTTATTAGATCCTTATTTTTATTCTGAATTATGTTTGTAGGGTCTTGTTTGAGTTTTTTGTAAGTAGGTTCATCATTAAGGAGATCATAAATTTTTTTATTATAGTCATCTGTGTTCATCACTACCGTTTTATTTGATTTATCTGGCTTAAGAACTGTTATTTGAGGGTTCTGTCTAAGGAATGAGTTCGTTTTTCTGAGTTTCTTATTTAGTTGTAATTGTTTTTATCAAGTTTTGTAGACCTTTTTTGAAATTGGTATTATTATTCACTACTTTATTTCGTATTTCTGCTTGAGTATCTTTATCAAACCTATCGATCACCGTTTCTATATTTGCAATGATATGGTGTATGGGAAGCTTCTGTTTTTCTATTGGTATGCAGTATTTTGGTCCCAAATTAAGAATTTCTTCAACTTCTTCAGGAATGTTTACGTCAGAGATGTTTACAACCCAGTTTTTTTTTCTGTTTGTTTGATTGCAATTGTGTTATTTAGTCTTAGGATTTTATTTCTCTGTTTAGTTCGAATTTTCTTGAAAATTTCTTCATTTCTTCTATCTTGTTCTTCTAATGATGTAGTTATCCAATTCTCGGTATTGTTCTCTAGAATTTGACTTGTCGTATCAATTATGTTCTGTTCTAATTTCCTGATATTATTGGAAGTGTCAGCAGTCAGTAGGTTTATTGTTTTTAATCGGAATGTCTTGAATATTTCGTTGAATTTACGTTCAGTTTGTTGGTCGGCTATTTCAATATGTTTGACGTCTAGGTTAAGAAAAGTTGGAATGAGGTCTGAGTTTTTGCACTGTAATAAAAAGATTCGTCGGTTCTTCTGTTTGGCTAATGTAGTTTTCAATTTTCCCAGCTTTTTGATTTCTCTAGATGTTGTGTGATTGTCGCCAGTATTGATGATGTTGTTGTCTTACATTTTCACCCGGAAGTATATTATTTTTTGTTAGAGTTTCTTGTACTTTGATATAAATATATATGTAAACTAGATGAAAACCCGGCTTCGCTCGGGTGAAATTTGACTCATAATACACATCTAGGTGCAAAATGTAGATAGATGTTTCTGTAGTCATCGGCATAATTCTTAAGTACGTGTTGTTTCTGTACTTACAAAAAATACAGTACGGTAGTTATTGTTATGATTGTACTTTAGTGCAATCCTTGCCTATTTAATTAACCTATCTATATAGTAATTCAATTATCAATGAAGTAATTCGTTATAATTAACCTATTTATATAATTTGTTATAATTAACTGTAAGTAACCTATCTATATACTAATTGAATTATCAATGAAGTAATTAGTAAAAATGAAGTATCTTTTTGTACGTGTAACTCCTAACCAAAAAGAAACCTGGCAATAACTAACCTTAGGCATATAATACTTAAAGTAGGCGACCATACGTTTTTATCAAACCGCTAGTGCCTTGAAAATTCGCAAAACGGACACAACCGTCAACGACATCTGCCCTCACGCGTTTGCCCGCGTTCGGGTCGCGCACTCAGCGATGAGCCACTTCTTCCCCACCGCACCTACCCCGCTCCCCCAAGCCCTGTTCACCTGGCACCGCTGCCGGTATTTATCATCGAAACGTTATTTATCGCCGAAATTGCTATGACTCTGCATTTTAAATCTGTGAATTTGCCCGATAACGATTGTTTCCTTGATGCGATCTCTGTGTTTCGGTGCGCATGAGGTAGAAGTGGGGTTGAATTCGATCGACCTTCTTCGATTCTGGATAATTTCGAGTGACCGAGTGAAAATGCTAGAATGTGCTATTGTCTGTTTTTTCTACTTTTTTTTGAATACAGGAATATTTTTCCTTCTTTTGAATTATTGTATTAAAATTTTCGAGTCAATACTCAGGGATCGCTGGAAACTGTGGAAAATGATCGTATCGAGAACTTATGAAATTGATTTTCACAGCTAAAACCTACTGCAATAGAAACTTTAACGAAGAATTGAACAAATTTGCTGGAGTTGGAAATTTACCGAAGAACTGAACCAAACCGGTCGAAGAGAATATAACCGAATTAAACATACCTTGCCGATGCTGAACAAATTTGCAGAAGTTGAATTTTACGACGCACTAACAGATGTTTCCTCGATGACTGGAGAACTGAGAGAAGAAATAGTTTTTGTCGGAAAGTTTGTCTACAAGGTGGAAGACTCAATACCCATTTTCGACACCAGACCCATCCCGAACACCTGTTGATTTTTATATCCAGAAATCAATCGGTTCCACTTGCAACTTTTATTTTGGAAAATATAATATTTGTAGATACTGAAAATATCTAGTATTTGAGTGGAATATATTTGGTTTGTTTGAGTATTGACTGGGGTGGAAGCATCTATTTAAACTCTCTAAAGTTAAATGTGAGATGGTTTTGTTTTCCAACTAGCCAAAGCAATTTCGAATTAATTAAATCAAATTAAATAAATGAATATTTTTTTCACCGTTAAAATATATATAAGAGGTTGCCAAATATCTCCCTTCCGCCTTTTTGTCTTTTGAATTTCGCGGCTATGTACAAAGCGCTACAGAGCTCGTAACTGGCAATAATATACATAATTTGAAAGGTCTTGACATAACCTACAAAACGACGCTATGCTTGATCAGAATGAATAATCAAAGATGGCCGAAGCGACTGTTACAAAGGCGGCCTACTAATCGTAGGAGAAGGAGAAGGCCTAGAAAGTCTTGGAAGAAAGAGGTGAACTGTGCAATAGATAGCAGAGGATTGCAAGCAGATGACTGGAGGGATCGTTGGAATTGCAAACTAGGATGCCACACGGCTGTAGAAAACTCCTCAATATATATATAATCTCAAGCCGTACTTTAGCTTGAACGTTTTTATCATTGTTAGAAGTAAACAAAATAGTATCACTTAAACTGCAACTCGATAAATAATAACTCAAACGTCAGAAAACTTTGACAGTAATCTTTTTAAGGTCGGTACTCATGGATATTTGCAGAGATATAGAGTGGGGAGAATGATCTTCGAGATGCGCGAAGTGGCTAATATTTCGTCCGCCATTTTTATACTTTCGGTTCATTGGCGTAGAAAGCAGCGTATCTGAAGAAGAGTTGGTATAAATGTTAAAATGAAAATGAAATGTATAGAATATATCAATTTCTTAGATAAATCTATAGCTTCAGAATCTATACTCAGAATATCAGTCCAAACTAGGGATGGGACATCATTATCGATGTTTTTCAAACATCGATATTTCTGTATCGATGTCGATGTTTTTACCATCGATGTTAATTGATTTCATCATCGATGCTGACATCGAGGTTGCGGATATAATACTCTACATCGGTTTCTCGATGTTTCATATAAATATTTATGGAAATTCAGCGATTGAATCAGTTTTCAGTCAACTAGGTATATTTTTATACTCAATTTGCGATGATATATATATATATAGAGGATGATATATATATATATATATATATATTATTCATAATCATGAATATGACTTGTCAAAAATTGACGAAGAAAACAGCGCCGTACTCAAAATGAAGTGTACAATGAAAATATACCCATTTTACCATCAAATATTCAAAAAATAGTCCAATTTCTGTCTACATGTAAATATTTGTGACCTTTTCTTTAGTTCAACTGAGCCCATCCAAAAATATTCCATACTGAAAAAAATAGAATTTCATATCCTCAATGATATGCAAACATGAACATGATTCCATATTTTATTGTCGCCCTGTATAGAGAGATGGGTGAATATAGTCGTCACAGTTTTGGTTCACGTCAGGAGAAAGTTATATTCGGGTTTTACCGCAATTTTGTGTTATTGAATATTTTGGAATCGGTCGTTTATTATACAGGATGTCAATTAATTACTTATACAAACTTTAAGGGGTTAAACGTTGCGTAATTTTAAAATTAAAAAGTTCATATGAACGGCTTTATTTCAGAGATAGAGGGCGTTCAAAAATTAAGTTTACTTAATTTTTTGTTCTCCAGTTTACACTAATTTGATAATAGTGATATGTGATGTACTAATTCAACATGGACATGACACAAAAAAAATATATTTTGTTGAAGTGTTTAATCGTAGAAAATTCTTACTGAGTGTAAATTATTATTTATTTCACCAGTTTGAATAACATACAAAAATAGATTTTAATATAAATTTAATTCATTCGGATATTTGATTGAGTTGGAAGTTAATTTTTTTTTGTACTTTCATCCAACTTTATACTGTACTTATAATTGTTATTTCATCGTGCCCCTTTTTTTCAATATAAGAATTTTCAGTAGACATTGAAATTATTTCTGATATATTGGGAATCTATCGTTGAATCATTATGAATTATTGATATAAGTAAGTATAATTAAAGTGTTAAAACACCGATGTTTACAAACATCGATGTTCACAAATATCGATGTTCAATTAACAATGTTCAGTTAACATCGATGGTACAGTTCGGTGTTATCATCGATGTTAAACATCGACGAAAACCTATCGATGTCCCATCCCTAGGCCAAACTGTCTCATATCAACTGATTTTGGGAAACTAAAAAGAATCATATTACTGTCGAAAGTGAACAACACGCCACTTAGCAGATAAACAATGCCATGAGATATAATCAGTCGGATAATTTCAATAAAAACTTACGTATAAAATGATATTCCCTCGACCTTCTTTGTTTCATAGTTTTTATACGTTTTAACAACACAAGACATATTAAAAGTTTCGAAGTATCTATCAGCACAATGTAAAATTCGAGCAATTTCTAACTTTTCTGACAAGTATGTCAATCTAGAACAGCTGACTACGAAAGTATAAAAATGGTGGAAATTTGACATAAGAATTTAGCCACCAATTTTGGATGCGCAGTGGTCGAAGCGTATTCTCCCCACTCTATATCTCTGATATTTTGTTGGTGCCGCCATTTGCTAGTGAGGCTTGGCACCTATTGAACGATATAGTGTAGAGGTGACATAACAAATCAATTACTCACCTTGAAGGCTTCTCTGAACTTATGAGACATTATATTATAAAGCAGAGGATTAACTGTTGTCGAAAGATAGTATAACACCCCACTAATGTACGTCAACAGCTGATACGCTCTTATTGTTCTTGATGATGATCTTTCTCCATAGATCGCTAGCAGACGCTGAGCGTGGAAGGGAGCCCAGCAAATGAAGAAGGTAACTACAACAGCAACTGAAAAAAAAACAATTCAAATAATCAAGAACGTGGCCATTATCCTATAATCATTTGAAGGAAAAGTTGATATGCTAATGAAATAAGTCATTTTGAATGTTTTACAGGTTTAACGGATGTCTTGAAAGTGTGTGTTACTTATACAGTGCGATTCAAAATTATGGAACCAATTCAATTTCTACGGAGAAAATTATTTGACAACAGAATGCTGGACAGGTCTATCGTTTTTTTTACTTTCACCAAATTTTTAGACCTTTTTGAATGATTTTTGTTACATTCAGTGCCATCCCTATAATACTTCTTAATTTTTTAAATAATTTATATTTTAATTAGAGGCGTGACGAAATTTACAGAATTTTTTTTATTTTGAAAAACTAGTTTGTTCGAAGAGGTTATCAGTATGTGCACTTTGTCAAGGCTCATTTACATCGAGACGATGATAACTGCTGGAATTCGTCACCGATGAAAGTCGACCAAAAGCTGTTATGATCAATTTTCATACGGTTATAAATTCCATTCGGTACCATCTAGATTAGAAATGTAAGAAAAAGCGAAATGAGAGAAACAGTACTACCTTCTGGAGAGTTTTATAAAATTTAAATGGTCCTCCGGAATTTTATTTCATGATGAGACTTAAAATTCAGAGTTATCCAATATCACTATCGTTAAATGAAACTTGTGAAATGTCTCACATAGATTCGTATATTTACTCAACAATTTCATCGAGAAGAATAAACGACACACGGGAACTTTTAGGCCAATTCCTTATTTTTTCAGGACAAAATTCCTTCACTTCATTACACACAGAGTCTGTCGGAATGAATAAGGTCAGATGGAATGAAGGACGAAGTTTGCAATCAAAAGGATGATTGGAATCCTTCTGGAGTAGAAAATTACTTCTTATCTTCCCAGATCCAATGTTTTCTCCCACTCAATACTCCCACATCGAGAATAGAACGAATTCATGTGCGAGGTTTGCCAAATTCGACAGTTTTGACAGAAAAATCCTATTTGCGAGCTGGTTCTAGTTTAGAAAGCGAATAGAACAGCGTGCTATTGTTTTGCCCAAATATCGATTGCGACATGTCTAGTTTTTCCGAAAAAACAAGAGACCATTTGCTTGGAAGTGCTTCGTGCACGAGAAAATTTTGTTGGATTTGGCTAATCTTGAAACACCCATACAGTCGAGTGCTGTTTTCATTCGGGCTCATACACGTAAATCCATGATTCATCACCTGTCACGATGTCATTGTCGTGCTTCGAAGCACCGCGATCGTATTTTTGGAGCATTGCTTTCGACCAATCGACTCGTGTCTTTCTTTGAGCGATTGACAAATTGTGTTAGTTGTGTTACTTTTATATAAACAACACAAATAGCGCTGGTATGTCTAAACGTTCAGACTACGTATAACCTCAAAAATGTCAAGCTTTACGATAGAGCTGTCAGTTGGCAGATTGCAACACTAGGTTTGTCCAATCCCGCAATATAAAAGTCAACCCTCGTTTATCCCGCGGGCCGTATGCCATCTATCATCCAAAGCAGTAGACTAAGAATTTTCATATTTTCAGAGTAGATATGTGTGGTGTGGCTTCCAAATCAAAAAAGGATGAATGCCACGGTATGTCTTATCCCTAATGAATGAGAAAACAGTTAATGAATGCAATGGTGACATGTGAGCAGAAGTGGAACACATTAACATGAAAACGGGGCATATATCAGCACACCAAAGGAACGTAGTTTGGGATAAGATTACGGCGGAACTACACTGCTCAACAATTGATAGGTATCACTTACTTTTTCTAAATTTATTTCTGAAATATTCGCTCCAAGATTATAAATTTAGTCAGATATCAGAGTATTTTCAGTTGATAATATGGTTCACTTGAGAAAAGAATGAAAAAATGGAAAGTTGGTGAGAAAAAAACTTTTAGGAACACTCAAAATTCTGTGTTTGAATAACATAGAAATTTTATGATGGAACCACATGAAGGCTGAAGTTTCGGTTAAGCTGGTACCTAGTTGGGCATACTTTCAATCAAACGATTTATAAAATTTTGGGGCAAATTCGTCCAAATATCCCGTAAAGCGTTAGAAAGTTCCTCCAGGTTATTGATCGGTTTTTCTAAGGTTGACAATTGTCTAGACATCTCAGACCAGACATGTTCGATTCAATTCATGTCTGGAGAGCGAGCTGGCCAGTCCATCATATCAATAGCATGAGTTTCTAGCGCTTCATTAACCAGACGACTACGGTGTGGACGGGCATTATCGTCAATTGAAATGAAATTCTCGCCCAAGGCAGCCACAAACGGAACAATTATGGGTCCAATAATCATATCGTGATATCTCTGGCTGCTCATTGTAGTGTTCTGCAGAACAACCAACTCTGTGCATTGGTTCAAACAAATGCCTCCCCATACACATATAGAACCTCCGCCAAAAGCTGTTGTGGGTACCATAAACTGTTCTGCATACCTTCGACCTCTTTCTCTCCAAGCAAGAATACGTCCATCGGAGTTGACCAAACGAAATCTAGACTCATCCGTAAATAAATATCTGCTCTAATCTTCAACTGTCCAATTGCGGTGCTCCTCAGCCCATTGCCGTCGATGAACCCGGTGTTCCCTATTCAAACGGGGATGTTGTACCCTCCTACGTGCTCTCAAACCACGAACATGTAGTCGTCGTCTTACAGTCTGGTTCGAAATTAGAACTCTTGTTGCAACTCTCAGTGATCTATTGAGCCTCGACTCCGGGTAAGTGGGATTTCTCCTAGCATTGAGGATCAAAAGACGATCTTGGGCAGCTGTTGACTGCGCTGCCGACCTCCCCCATGAACATAAGCTACTGAGTCGTTTTGGATGAATCTATTTCAAGCCCGACTCACGACACTTTGCGAAACATTCAACCGCCGAGACACTTCTCGCTGGGACAAACCTTCCTGTATCCACCGTATGATTTGGTCCAGTTGCACAGGTGCCAAACGTCTTCTCGGCATGACTGATAAGCTGATATTGTTCTCATTTCTTCAATTATTGTCACCTTATGTGTTTGAACGAGAGAAAAAAACAGATTTAATTACAAATACCACATTGCTTTTCACTCCACCTGTAACAGCCTACAGATAATAATCGATTTTGTGAACAAGCCGATGAAGTGAGGTAAAATTTGATATAATCAACTCAAAACATCTTAATTATTCCTTAGAGAACATATAATGTACAGATATTCACGAGATAACTTGAAAAAAATACAAATGAAGAGAAGTTCATAAGTGATCCCTAGCAATTGTTGATCAGTGTAAATGCGTCAATCGATGCGGAAATATATCGACGCTGAGAAATATTTATGGAAATCAAAAATATGTGAAGAATATGGCTGTAAAATGAAAGACTCGTGGTGGAAATGCATCCACACCAAAACAAGATGCATGCCATTGTGATGTCGAATGTGTTGTATGAGCTGGGCAAATTTGCCAATACACCATCATTTCCATCTTTGAATGTGGATCAGAATGAGTTCATTTGAGAGGATGGTACAATCACGCAGCTTCAGAGCACGGAAAAATACATCAGGACAAGCGCTGGAAAGCTCCTGATCCGACGCCGGTGCTTTTCTACATGAAAAAACATATACAGGGTGAGTCTTTGACCACTGCGTTAATTTTAACAATAGATTCTTAACGTCAAAAAAAAACATTTCCTTCCTATAACATTTTCATCTGTATTATTCAAACGACAATATCAATTGAAATGATCTCTTGTAGAAGGTTTTTGTTAACAGTCATGCATTTGGCATCCATAGATTTATTCCATTTCTTGTGGGTTTCTCACTACTACTCTACAGATTGGTTAAATTGCATGAAAAACAAATGTCACTTTTAACTAGAGGTCCGTCCCTTGTACTTCCTAGAATCATTATTCTTTTCAGCAGAAAATTCATTCCTCATCTCTTTTCCTAAATTGCACCATTTTTGAGATATTTGATGTTGAAAGGAATTAAATAATATAAATATAATTTCGTCCGAATTTTCTGATTTTCCCAAATCCAACTCTGTGCTGACATGATTCAATAATCAGTCCAATGTTGACATATTTTATATTTTTCTTCATAAAATATTTCTGTCAATAGTTCCACCACTAAACACTATAGATGAAATATTCCACTAAACAATTTTTGTCTTACATTCACAACAAAATCTGAATTTCCATTTGCTGTATTCATTTTTGATGATGTCTAGCACATATTCAATATTTAACCCAGAGTAATATTCATAATAAATAGAGAAAAAGATTTCCATCTCTCACATAGGTACTTCGGTATATTTTCATGATGACCGTTGAAATAGGTGATATATTTTCTGTCAGGACCTGACTGGTGTGAAAACTGGTGAATTGAACTGGAACTCGGCTAGCCCCCAGGGTGCAAGTGGAAGTGAGTCATAGAGTTATTCTCTGTATTAAGAGGGAAGAATAAATACCAAATTTCGTGTCGATTCTATGTCTAATTCTCGAGATATTCGTATCTGCTTGAATAATCATTAAGCCGTTATTTTAGCCCCCAGGGGTTGCAAGTCAGAGATAACTACTGCATTATTTTTTGTCGACATGTAGATGATTCTGCAGGACTTTGGTGGCATTCTGATGTATGGTTGATTTTTTATGAATTTTTAAAAATTAAGCCGAGTACCTACTGGCCCCCCTGGGGGGTGCAAGTGAATGAGGCATATGCAGAAATTGTGAGTTGATGCTTCTTAATGTTATTGTGAAATTTGACCTCAATCCTATGTCTAGTTTCCCAGGTATGAATTACTCACAGAAAACTCGGCTGGAACTCGGCTAGCCCCCCCCAGGGGGTGCAAGTGGGAGTGAGTCATAGAGTTATTTTCTGTATCAAGAGAGAAGAATAAATACCAAATTTCGTGTCGATTCTATGTCTAGTTCTCGAGATATTCGTATCTGCTTGAATAATCATTAAGCCGTTATTTTAGCCCCCAAGGGTTGCAAGTCAGAGATAACTACTGAATTATTTTTTTGTCGACATGTAGATGATTCTGCAGGACTTTGGTGGCATTCTGATGTATGGTTGATTTTTTATGAATTTTTAAAAATTAAGCCGAGTACCTACTGGCCCCCCTGGGGGGTGCAAGTGAATGGGGCATATGCAGAAATTGTGAGTTGATGCTTCTTAATGTTATTGTGAAATTTGACCTCAATCCTATGTCTAGTTTCCCAGGTATGAATCACTAAAAGAAAACTCGGCTGGAACTCTCGAGCTATCTGCTTGAATAATCCCGTTATTTTAGCCCCCAGGGTCAGAGATAACTACTGCAAGTGGAAGTGAGTCATTCTGAGTATGGTTATTTTTTATGAATTTTTAAAATTAAGCTCTGTATTAAGAGGGCAAGAATAAATACCAAATTCTCGTGTCGATTCTATGTCTAATTCTCGAGATATTCGTATCTGCTTGAATAATCATTAAGCCGTTTGAAGACTTGTCTTTATGAAGAGCTGGTTCTTTATAGCTTCAGACTTTCAGGGTTCATCAAATTATATTCATTCTAACATAGGAATGCTTCAAATTTGGCCTTGATTTGTTTTGTAAGTTTATGAAAATTTTTTCACGTCTTTATTTCATACACCGATTCAAACTGGTTCACAAACTTAGGATATAATATAATTTTACTTTGTTATAATATTTCTGAATGCTTGTTATGATGCATGTATAATTAAAATTCCATCAATACTGAAACTGGAAGATATAGGCTCATAAACAAAAAAGATTAGAATGCATTTTCTGACCATAATCATTTCATATTGAATTGAATATTTCAAAATGTCGAAATTAATTTCGCAATATTTTCCACATTTATTTTGAAAGTTTGAAAGTTTCAAACAGAATCAAATCAACAAGCAACCACAGAACACTATTTTATTGGGAACTACCCACCACAGAGACATTATAATAACATTTAAATGTGGTAATAATTCAATCAAGATATTTTTAGAAAAATTATAACTGAAGATCAATAATGGTTACAGATATTATCTTTCATTCAAAAAAACTTTGCAATTATTAATTTTTTCTCTTCTGGGGTTCGGTAATAAATTAATATTCTATGGTAAGGTATTGAAATTTGACATAATCTATCAATAACCATTATTTTATATTTATGTTTCTGTTTACATAATCAAAACAATTACTCTGATTATAAAAACCAAAAATTTACGCATTTTCAGTAAGTAATAATTATTAACTAAACAGAAAAGATTAATATTAATGATCTTACATAGTTTCATATAATCAAAGATGTTGGATGTAAATAGAAATTGTGCGAATGAAATTAAAACTACATATTATAATATCTGTAAATCGAATAATGCCTCAAGTTTTGTGAAAATCTGTGGAAAAGAATTTCATCTTATTATGCTAACACTTGAACAACCTAAAATGGCGTTCTTATTAAATGAATGATATTCGTAGTTACATCATTCATTGTTTCAAGATTTCAAAAAAGATTTTCATATTTTTTACAGTATGATATCAAGAGCCCTCATAGACCTGTTCACTGGTCAATACTCGAGAAAGTCTGTCAAGGAGAAGAAACTTCAGAAATGTCATTGTTTAGAAAAACGAAGATAATTTTTTCTGACTTTGAGTGAAAAAAGCAATATAACAACCTTATGTCTTGGAAGTTTTCATAGAGATGATAGTTTCATCATTTGGAAATCTTAAGAAGAAAATTACAAATGTATATTGATTCTGAGGTTTTTTTTGGAATTTTTTACAAATTATGGAGAACAACAAATATCTGTTTATAGTGTTGAATTTTTTACCAGAAAATAAGTATTTTGTATCTTCCTTCTGAATAGAAACCTCATCTCATGAAACATGCGTGAGTATATTGATTCTGAGGTTTTTTTTGGAATTTTTTACTAGAAAGGGATGGTTTATAATCTTTTAGTAGAAAGAAATTATGGGAGAACAACAAATATCTGTTTATAGTGTTGAATTTTTTTACCAGAAAATAAGTATTTTGTATCTTCCTTCTGAATAGGAACCTCATCTCATGAAACATGAGTGAGTGAATCATTTCTAAGAGGGAAAATAATGTTTTTCAACAATTCAGATTCAATAGTGGATGCTGTGGAAGGTAACTTTTATTCCAACTAAACAGGACTACAGAGGGGTAACTCAAAATGCTCATAACATTTTGAAGCAGCTGAATATGGAAAACGATATGGGAAAAAAGTGTTTCTTTTGATCTCAAGAACCTATGGTTAAAATTAACGCAGTGGTTAAAAACTACCCTGTATATGATTGTTCTATGGACACTGCACTATGATCAATTGGACAGAGAATTCATCATCACAACGAAGATTATTTTTATATCAATGCGCTTTCTGGTAGGATTTACATGCCAGCGAGTTGAAATCTGATATTTGGCAGGTCCTGTGAGTGCTCTGAACGTCATATGTCTATTTTTGAATAAATTATGATTTCATTGATGTCATTTCATTTGTGTGAACATAATTAAAAAAAAATCTTCTTCTTGGTTGAAATATATCGTCTTGAATATTCATAAAATATTGTATTACGATAGTTCCACTCCAAATGAGAGATTTTCTACATTATGAACGTTTTGTAATTGAATGAACCAAATAATTCCCATGAAACTGTCTAAAAAACTCAAGAATCACATATTTCAAATAGAAATATTCTTAGTTCCACCCTTTAAATGTCACTAAACGCCAGCCATATACATACCGAGCTTATACGTGACAGCAAATAGTTCCCAAAGCTCCAAAATCCTGCACTTTCCTGAAAATTATTTTCCACTTTGGAGTGAATGTCTGGAAAGCTTCTCTCATTTCAGGAAAGTAATTAAATGTGCGTCTATCGCTCCAACCAGCCCAATTTCGAGGCTCCGCGATCTGGGGTGGCTGAACGTTCAAAAATACCCTTCTCGAAAGAATATAATTAACGGGGAAATCCAAACAATGTTTCTGGATTATTTTGTTGATATTGTCCACAATTGAACCTTGCAGGAAGTGAAGTCCTTAACTGTGAAATTTGCTGCTCTCTATAGGGTGAAGAAACATTTCGAATCAATATGATGAGGCTCTTCTCGAAACTTTATTGTATGAAACCGGAAAAAATATGGTTTCACTTTTACATATTTTTTCTCCTGCTTTTGACAGGGAAAAAATGAGAAACTGCTCGCCTTGTCATAAAATTTCATAAGAGGAATCCATATATTGCTATTGCTTTTTTTCGAAATTATTGAAACTTTTGAAACTTTCGTGGTCAGCTCCCTTATTTCCGTGAAAAATTCCGAGCAGCCACAAGTTATTTAGTTTCCTTCATATCACGACAATACTGACCAAGTTCTCCGGAAACTTTCAATGCGGCATCTTCAGCCAATTGCAGCCATTCCCACGTAGAAAATCCATGCAAATCGTCTCTGCTTACCCAGCATTTTTCAACGATAAAACTCCGAGTCAGCTATCGTCAACCTAAAAAGTAGAAACTCGACTACCCTAATTATACGGAAATCGAAGCTTTATGAGCTCTTACAAAAATAAAGGGAGTATTAAGAACCGGAATGCATATAATCGCGACCCTTTCTTCTGATTAGTAACGATTTTTGCTGAATCGAAGTAAAAAAAGAACGATACATGCCCATTTATCAGACCCTTTCCAAGTCATTTCAGTTTATTTAACTTCTTCTCATGATTCAATGCCAAATAGGGATATACGAGAAGTATGAATAACAAAATAGACGTAGGGGAGTTTAAAATACGAGGCTATCGAAGTTTCTTATCCAAACAGCATCCTCATTCGATGGTAGTTTTATTCGAAGGTTGCCACTTGAATTCACAAGCTCAATATTTAGTATGGAGAAGGAATAACACATGTGGATTGTGTGTCATTTAATTCAAATGGCTTATTTGGCCTAAAACCGCCTTGTTATACTACTTAATTTCTGGGAAAGGGTTTAATGGCCACTTCCATAATCTTTACGAAAAAGATCTTTTTCACAAAGGCCGCTTTTCAAGAAAGCCGCCTTTAAAGGCAGTTTGAAAGCGCATCCGGTTCCATAAACATAATGTTTATGTTAACTAGTGATTTATTGTTTGCATTTGGTAATATTTCATAGAGAAATGAAATTTTATGGAATAGAAAAAAAGTGATAATATTCTGTGTACGAAATGAAGGAGAGAGATTCGAAAGTTTGAAATATTATTTTTATTTTGGTGGTGCAGAAGAAGTGCGAAGGTGCGAGTGCAAATATGGAAGGAAAGAAAAGAAATATTGTGTTCAGCGTTGAGGATCAGCTCCTACGGTTGGATTTGATTTTAGTGGAAAAGGAGATAATAGAAAATAAAACGAAGGGCATAAATTTTTGAAATATTGTGTTCAGCGTTGAGGATCAGCTCCTACGGTTGGATTTGATTTTAGTGGAAAAGGAGATAATAGAAAATAAAACGACGAATAAAGTCACAAATGACGAAAAGGTAAATAGGGCATAAATTTTTGTTGATTGAAGTTCTTTTGAACATATATTTTTTCAAGACAAAGCATGGCAAAAAGTAACTGCGAAATTCAACTCGTCCACGCTCCATCCAAGGAGTGTTGATCAGTTGAAATCAAAATTCGATAATTTGAAAACGAAAGAAAGGGAGGTGGCAGCTGCACAAAGAAATAGAACAAGGGGGACTGGAGGTGGTGCTCCAATAAAAGATCAGTTCGATCCAGTCATTGAGAGCACATTGAATTAATATTAGAACGGCTTTCTAAAATATCGTAAATTTTTAAAAGAGGGTTTGATTTGTTATGTGAAATTGGGAAAAATATTGAGAAAAAAAAGTGATGATGGCTATACGGTTCATTCACTGCCTCACCTGCCTCATAGGACAATTGCATTGATAATAAATTTGAAAACTGTGGTGGGGCTCTATTCACCCCTTGATTCTGATGTCGTAAGTTGAAAATAATCTACATTTTGAAAAACATTTATTAATACCTACCTGTCTTGCAGGTGGAAAACGTGGAATTAAGTATTTTGCCTGCTGCGCCTGATCCTTATGAAAGTATAAATTTTTGAAATCATGGCTTACATAATTGATTAATACTTAATTTTAGAATTCGTTATGTTGGTTAATCGATGATCGAACTGAACCTGATTGTCAAAATCAAAGTACAGGTCCTGTTGAAATCACACAGGTTAATCATACTGACACACCCCTAATAGATTAATTGGAAGAGGGGTTACAAGAAGGGCCACATAAGGTAGATAAAAATCATTCTCAATTAAAATTGCTTGATTTTAACACTTAACATTATTATAGAAAGAATCACAGAAATGGTCATCGTACAATTCGAAGAAATTGAAGAAGCCGGTGACCAAGATGCTGAGAACTCAAGTTCGAAAGCCTGTGTCAGTTGCAAAAGAGAATTATTATAAGAAAAAGAAGGAAACTTTGGAAAATGAGGACACAAGGAAGCAGGAGGAACATACTATCAGATTAGAATTATTGAAGCTGCAAGTTTTAGAGTCGCAAACAAAACTTAATGTAGTACCTCGAATTGTAGTACATAATAAAAAGTGATAATTAAATTTTTTTCTCTTCACTGGATG
Organism: Micraspis discolor; assembly: GCA_030674115.1. Taxonomy (NCBI): domain Eukaryota; kingdom Metazoa; phylum Arthropoda; class Insecta; order Coleoptera; family Coccinellidae; genus Micraspis; species Micraspis discolor. The sequence continues at coordinate 41,265 of JARTUT010000087.1, read as the reverse complement.
CTTGAGTGTTTAATAAGAAATAATAATATATCATAATATCTGAGAATTAATCTAGGAAATAAATGAAATAAGGAAATATGTAATAAATTCAGAGAATTGGGATATTTAAAATATTTTCAGGATTCAATGTATATTGAAACATTAAATTAATGAAACAATCTATCCAATTATATATTGCTAAAATGTTCATTGATAATTAACTGTCTCGCTTGACGGGCAGATGTCAAATTATTCTCTTCACTTCGAAACCCCAATGGCTCCTCTTCCACTGGTACATCGTTTGACCATTCATCTGGAAATACGTCATTCATATCTAAACTGATATTAGACAATACAGCTGTAGCAACTATTATTGCCATTGTGGTTGTCAACTTAACACTCATTCCAGATGAAAGGATAGGAAACCGACGTTTCCATACACCATACTGTCTCTCCACAACATTTCTTTTTCGTATGATTGATTCATTGTAGAGATTTTCAGAGTTGGTCCTTGCTTCCACTAGTTTGGTCATAAGATAGGGTTCAAAGGTGTAACCACTATCTCCAACTAGTAGATATCGTCCAAATGTTCCACTATGAAAATCATTTTTAAAATTACTATTATTGAAAATAGTTTGATCATGTGCTGATCCAGGCCATCTTGCTACATTGTTTCTGATTCTCAGATCCGCACATTTAGAGCAAAATAATGCTTTTTGCATCTAAATATTTCTGCATCATCACCACCAGGGGATATGTAGAAGTTGGTGGTTTTCATTTTGAAAAAAAATTGAAGAATTAATCATTAATTTTGTCCCTACTGAATCATCAATTTGTACTTCAGAAATACTTCTTAAGTTTTCTGAATGTTTATGATCTGTTTTTTTACTTATGTGTAACTATCTCAGAGATATCTCAGTTCGGATCTTATTTTATTACAAATTTTTCATTCAAGCAGATTTGTACTAACTCTATCATTGTTGATACGAATAATCATCGGATTAGCTCTTACATTTCCTGGATTATAGTTATTTTAAATTTCGTCCCTGTATATCAGGTATCACGAACCTCAAATGATTTCAAATAGCATTTTCGGACTCCTTGAGACATTCTTCAGCATCACCTTAACGTTGTTCCATTCCTCACCAGACACATAAACGTTCAAGTCCATTAATGAAGTTTACATTCGAGCAAACTTTATTCCATTTGAATACCACATTTTTTGGATTCTATCAATTATGCCTAACGCACAGAATATTCTACTCAACTTTCCATCTTTTTCGAATAAAAAAAACCGCACGTACTTCCTTGCTGCCTTCATTTGGACGAAGAAACGTAATAGTATATTATATACCGCGGGACTGAAGTAGTACATTTAATCCTGAAGGTAAAGTTTATGGCCCGACCGCAGGGAGGGCCATAAATTACCTGAAGGATTAAATGTACTTCAGTCGCAAGGTATATACGATACTTTTCGTACTTCCGGTATGATTTTATTAATTATTTCAATAATTTCAATTCAGTTTTTTCTCTCTTCAACTCATTTAATAAACTGTCTTTAAAATAAGTTACCATAGTAACATTGCGTTGTGACAATTATAATTTAGAAACATTGTCATTACTAGTGTCATTGTAAAGAAACATTGTTATTGATAATTATTGGTATCATGAGTGAAGAAGGTGTATCTGATATTGATAAAAGAGCAGCCGAAGTAGGTGAAGAATTGTAACCACCGAAATCTAGAAAACTATACGAGCAGCAGTACGATGCTTTTAAAAGGTGGTGCCACTTAAAAAATGTGAGACAACCTACTGAATATGCGCTGTTAGTCTACTTCAAAGATAAATCAAAAGCGGTTTGTGCCTCAACTCTCTGGGCACATTACTCAATGCTGAAATCGGTTATTAACATTAGAGAAGATATTGATATAAGTAAATTTCCAAAATTATTAGCTTTTTTGAAGAGAAGAAATGAGGAATTTAAGCCAACGAAGTCAAGAATTCTCACGTCTAAGCAGGTAGATCAGTTCTTACGGGAGGCACCGGATGATAAATATTTAATGCTTAAGGTAAATTTGGAAATGTGTTTATAATCAGAAATTTAAGAAATCAATTTTTTTGAAGGTTGCACTTATTTTGGGCGTTGCGGGAGCTTGTCGTGGAAAAGAGTTGGTTGATTTAGAAATCGACGATGTGAGAGATTTGGGCGATTCCTTCCTAATTGCGATTAGAAACACCAAAAATAAAATTGACCGAAATTTAGTGATCAAACATTCAGAAAACAGTGCCATCAGTTTTGTGGCGATATTTCGAAAATATGTGGCATTGCGAAAGACAGGGACTCCTCATTCAAAATTTTTTGTTCAATACATCAACAAAGAATGTACTACGCGAGTAGTAGGAAAAAACATGTTTGGTACATTTCCACGGCAAATAGAAGCTTTCTTGAAATTAGAAAATGCGACGTCTTATACGGGACATTGTTTTAGACGCATATCTGCGTATTTGTTAGCTGATTCGGGAGCAACAATAGACGTGCTGAAGAGACATGGAGGATGGAAATCCTCCAACGTGGCCGAGGGATATATTGAAACGTCTATTAACAATAATAAACAAAAAATTTCAGATAAAATATTTGGTCAAGTCGCCGATTCGTCCACTATAGTTTTGCCACAGTCCTCATTCTCGCTTCCTGTTTCCGCAGGATCTTCGAAACAAACACCAGTTCAATATGATAAGGATCTATCTGTTACTCGTCAGTTACCTGCTGCATTAACCCAGGAAAGACTGGTCAATATGACGAACTGTCACAATATTAATTTGAATCTTAACGTTAATTACCATTCTAATCAATTGTATTTTTCAATAAAATATCCCTTAAATTCGTTTGTTTGTGATTTAATCGTTTCGGGAGTTTTGTCAATATTTAATCCCGGAGGGATTAAATGTGACACTTTAGTACCTGTCACAAGGGAGTGAAGTTGTCACTTTAGGTCCGGAAGTACGAAAACATCATTTATCATAATATGCAATCAATATTAATTTTATACAATATTTTCATAAATAGGATTTTCATCATCTAGTTGAAAAGAATTGAGAACTATTGATATTTTATATGAAGTGATAGATATATCAATGACTATTGGAGTTTTAAGGTTTGAATAACTGGTTGAAGTTATTCGTTGCTCAATATATGTTTTACGAAATCAATGGAATTTTGCAGGACATTTTCAATCGTATAACTGATCCACTAATAAGTTTTTATCAATTTCACCTCGAAGTACAATATTTCAACATATTTTCGCAGTAAATATTCAACGTTGAATTGTCGTTGTGATAGAACCACTTGGAAACCTTCGTTGCCACAATTCTGACCAACGAAAATATTATACTATTCATATTCATTTCATTTTGTACATCCTTCATTCAGAATTTGATATTCGTTCAGCATATAAACCAATTATTATCATTACTAGTATATTCGTAACATACATAGTCTCTGCTAGAATATGTATCATTCCTACAGAAACTCATCAAATATCCTTATTTTATTTTTTGGCAACGGTGTACGATGAACAGACAACATAGAGGGGTAGCGATTGCGTGCCAAAAGTCAGTTGTCAGTTGGTTTTCGCTAGTTTTGATATTCGTAAGAATTGAATAGATTGTAATGACAAATAGATATGTGTCAGTTTTCAAGTGGAATTGATCCCATAAAAAATGATATTTTGGTAATTACCTACCACAGTTTCATATTGAGGCTTCACATTTTTCAGTTGTATAGATATATATTTATCAAACGAACTGTTAATATAATTCACTGATTCACCGAGCCAGTCATCAGTTGAAAATCCTGTTTTCAATGAACATTCAATGTTACAGTTACACAAGGGTGTTTTTCGAGTTCATAATAATTATATATTTGACGTTGATAACCTCTTTATATATTGTTTAACGAGGGCAGGAAAGAAAGCACCATCCAATAACTCCAAGGCAATGCAACTGATTTATTCCAAAATTTTATTTTTTTAGACACATTTTCACAAAATTTAATGAGGTTTGTGGATTGTTTCAATGGCTGTCAGGAATAATATGGGTCATCAACCGCTTAGCAGATCGCAGACGCAAACAAGGATTGGTTAAAATTTACGACTAATTGGCAGAATGACTCCACATTCGTCAAAAACTAAAAGGGAATTGTAAAATAACTAGAAATATCTAATCTTGATACTTTCATGAAGTGTAAGATTATAATTGTCGATTTTAGATATGTTTGGTTTATTTACACTTTCAAGAATAGACTTGTTCAATTAAATAATTTAAAAAAATTATATTCTAAGATATGTTATAATTTACATTTTATGTTCAATTTGAAATTTTTATTGCAGTAGAAATGTTTTGTTTGAATAGAGAGTTGAGAAAACTAACTTTGTTCAATTAGAGTCTACTCAAAGTAAAAAAATGATGTTTTCATGAAGAACAGAAGAGATCGGTTATTATTTTTAACTACTGAAAAACATGTGTTTGGGTGTGTGGCAAGGGGGCTATTCGATTCGAACAACCATTTCTAAAGACGTCAATATATTATTTTTTTATTTTGAGTAATCTCCAATTGAACAAAGTTTTCTCAACTCTCTATTCAAACAAAACATTTCTACTACAATAAAAATTTCAAATTGAACATAAAATGTAAATTACAACATATCTCAGAATATAATTTTTTTAAATTATTTAATTGAACAAGTCTATTCTTGAAAGTGTAAATAAACCAAAAATATCTAAAATCGACAATTATAATATTACACTTCATGAAACTATCAAGATTAGATATTTCTAGTTATTTTGCAATTCCCTTTTTGTTTTTGACCAATGTGTAGTCATTGTGTTCTCTAGTTAGGGTTCCCTCATTATGATGGAAAAAAAATAAAAAACCTATTGAATTATTGTTATATATATATTATATTATTGTTATTTCTATTTATAAAATTGAAAATCATATAGATATCTACACACTCAAATATTTATCTAAAAAATTTCACTCTTCTGCATACGCATGCAGTAGGCGTGAACCTCCTGTAATTCCATTGGTTCTTGATATCTCAAATGATCGAAAAGAAATGACGACAGTAAGCGTAAACATCCTGAAATTCCATTGGTTCCTGATATCTCAACTAATCGTGAAGAAATGACGACAGTAGGCGTAAACCTCCTGAAATTTCATTGGTTCCTGATATCTCAACTAATCTCAACTAATTAAATGAAGCACTACTCAAATAACGGAGCTTTTATAAAACAGCATTTTCTACAATACTATATATATCACTCACCTGTCGGTGTCCAATGGTATTGAGAAAAAATGAAGTTTGGGATTATTGAAACTATTGTTTTTGTTGTTGTATACGCAACAATTGTTAATCATTTTGGAATTAATTTGAAAATAACACAAAATTGAAACAGAATGAAACAGAATGAAAATAAATGATTAAATAAATGAGCTTTGCTGGTTCATGGTATATTTCGACTCAGAGAAATTTCACTGAATTATAGGTTAGGTTGTATTTTTTCATTGAATTTTAAATAGATCTCAAAAAAAATATATTTTTCTAGATATTGAACCAATTAATTATACAAAGGAATTATTCAAGATTGTAACGAAGTAGTTTTGTTTACGTGGCGTAAACCTGTTGACCTCGATCGAGTCCAGCGAGATCACGCCGAGAGGTGGGGACACCGACCGATCATTCCCACCTCCATCTGCAGTGCGCACGACGTATGTGGTGGAGGGGACCGAGAATGGTACTTATAGGCGAGTCGAGCACTGGAACGGCAGTTCCGCGCACGGCGCGGAACTCAAAATAAGGGGAAAGCCTCTACCGTTTGGTGGGAGGGTGAGTGTGAGGTTCGATCGTTGAGACCGAACGACGGCTGCAGGAGGGCGTTTAGGGCATCACGTCCTTTACGAGTCCTTTAGCCGGTATTGCGGATCTGACATCTGGGTGCTGAGATGAGGAAACTCAATCGTCCCTAGGTTGTGGGCCGTTTTACCTCGGCGGACTCCTGCTGTCCATCTCTCGGAGTTGACGTTGAGGTACGAGATGAGGAAACTCAATCGTGCTTAGACCGAAGCTTTCCGTGACGTGGGCTGCTGCGCGGTGAGGGTCGTGGTGTGCCCCTGTTATCGTTTGTCGAACCGACCCCTGGAAGGCACGGGTTCGTCACGGTGTCGGCTGGGTCCTGCCGGTATTGCGTATCCGCCGTCTGGGTGCCGAGATGAGGAAACTCAATCGTCCCTAGATTGTGGGCCGTTTTACCTTGGCGGACTCCTGCTGTCCATCTCGCGGAGCTGACGTTGATGTACGAGATGAGCAAAGCTCAATCGTGCTTAGACTGAAGTCTTCCGTGGCGTGGGCTGTTGCGCGGCAGGCACTGGATTTGCCCGATCTTTGAGGGTGCGGGATTCGTCACGGGTGTCGGCTGGGTCCTTTAGCCGGTATTGCGTATCCGACATCTGGGTGCCGAGATGAGCTAAGCTCAATCGTCCCTAGATTGTGGGCCGTTTTACCTTGGCGGACTCCTGCTGTCCATCTCGCGGAGCTGACGTTGATGTGCGAGATGAGCAAAGCTCAATCGTGCTAAGACCGAAGTTTTCCGTGGCGTGGGCTGCTGTGCGGCAGGCACTTGGTTCGACCTCGGTCCTGTCGTCATCGCGGGTGGACGCGCGGTGGTTTGCGCATGCGCACACCATACCGCCGGTCACTCCGATTTGGGCTGGGCCTTGGCAGTTCTCTTCGAGGGGTTCTGTTGCGTACGGACACTAGTTGCGCCGTGCGGAATCGTGCCCCAGGACAACCCCCCTGGATTGTCCATGTTGGCCTGAGTGAGGCTTTGGTTTCGCCCCCTCTCTCGCTTTTACCCTGAGACATTCTCATTTTTTATCACACGGCCTCAGTAATTTTTATGCCTGCGTCATTTTGCTTGCCTGGTTCTTTCTGATGCCTAATACGTCGGGTAGCTCGCCACTGTGGTCGCTTTGTGTGCACTCTGAGCCCTTCACGGAATGTTGCTGGACTTTTGGTGATTGACAAGTAGATTTGGGACTTGGGTTTTTAGAGGTTAAGTACTGTGAAGATTTTGTGATATAGATTAAGGACTGTTGTACCTGATACGAACTGTTGATTAGTTTTAAGGACTGTAAGACCTATTATTTTGGAATGTTTGTTTATTTAGTATGAATAGAGAGTATATTTTTAGTTAATCGCGAGTTTTATTGGTGACACCTCTACCTCCAACAGCTACCCACTTCATTCTCCACTGGAGTCTGCCTAGGCTCGAGCTCGATAGGTGAGGGTGACGCCCTCAGAAGCAAATAGTCTGGCGCCCGAGTTTACTGATAAAGGAACTGCACGTAAGGGCGTTACAAGATGTCTAAAATAATAATAATGACATTGTTCCAGACATCTTAGAATTATTGATGAAAACAATGAACAAGGACCAAAATATGAGGTTAGAATCCCTGCGAGATGCGCGAGTCAGACTTGGTGTAAGAAAATCCACGGAGTGCGACTACTGGTTGGTATCTATACTGTGGTTTTACTGTGTGTTTGGTTGGATTGGAAGGGAATCATCCACTATGAGCTGCTCCCATAAGGCCGGACGCTTAATTCTGCCATCTACCGCGAACAACTGGACCGCTCGCAGCAGGCGACCGACCAGAAGCGTCCAGAATTGACCAACAGGAAGGGTGTTGTGTTTCACCAGAATAACGCCAGAGCACACACTTCGTAGATGACTTGTCAGAAGCTACGGAAGCTAGGATTGGAGGTTTTATCGCATCCATCACAGCCCGGACATAACGCCAAGTGATTACCACCTGTTTCTGTCCATGGCGAACGCCTTTGGTGGTGTAAATTTGAACTCAAAAGAAGCATGTGAAAAGTGGCTGTCCGAGTTCTTTGCAAATAAGGAGGGGGGCTTCTACGAGGGGAGTATTATCAAAGATTAACTTACAAAGATGGAGCACTCCGGCCTTTTTCTCGTCAACGATTCAATGACCTTGAGAATGCTATCGTTGAAAAAAGGGCGGGACTAATAAGAGAAGGATATATCTCTCTCTTCTCCAAATTCGAATTTAAACCGCGAAACAATTGACCGGGTATTTCTCAAAATCATAGCAGATCCTCAACTTAATCAAAACCTTTGAATTAAATGGCATATTTTATATAACTTGTCTATGAATTCTTTTCCCTCTATTCGAAAATTTTTAATGAGTGTGCTATATGGAGTAAAAGTTATCGCTCATTTTGTATAGAAAAATTAGAATTTCATTCCTTACGGGTTTTCATATTTGGATTAAGCTTTTTCATAGCTCTGCAGAGAAGTCTGGTTTGTAGATAAAATGAGTGAGTGAAACCAAGGGAAGATGTTCAGTTAAGTACTGTTCGAATGTTTCGGGTGTGATATTCTTTAGATCTCCCAGTTCAGATGATCCTCAACGAGCCCTGCAATAGGAATTGGCCTGCAGCGATGCGACAATTCTGAGGAAACAGCATTTGCAGTGATCACTTCGAACCTTATTTAATGACTGGCCGCTACTTAAATAAAACGGCTGTTCCTACTTTGAACCTGTTTAAGAGACTGAAAAGCTTTGATATAGGTACACAAACCGATGGAATAGGAATCGATAAGGGAACTCAAACATGTTTCACAATAATGGTAAACTGCAATGTGCAAACATCACAAAACATGAAAGCCGCTGCCACTACATCTCCTCATCAACTGCTAATCCAAAAGCTGAGAACTATCCCATTTCATCAGTTTCCCTACAAATATATGCTAAATTTGTTACAAATATATGCTAAATTTGTTTTCAAAAATGAAAATTTTTTACATAATGAAGTATGCAAATCAAAATTTAAGTGATGAATGTAGCAAAAGGAAAAAAAAAATTAGAAAGCTTAATATACTGCAGCACAAATGATGTTAAGTTAATATTTCTCAGTGTTTTCTTCCAAAAGTTACCGTTCAACTGGATATCAAGTTCAGGATCTGATCCCTTTGTATGTATGAATATTTTTATTGAATAGGAAATTGCTTTTTTATGGTTTTTTTTATGTTCTGGGAATGCTTAAGATGGAACCGAGATAATTATATAACAAAGATTGGTAATGCTGAAGGAAACTTGACTACAACATTTTAATGAATTTCTTTAACTTTTGATGTAACTATATTAAATGAGTTATAAAGAAAATTTCCTTTTATTTGTTGCACTCTTGTTTTAGTCCATTATTTAGACATTCAATACATGAAAGTGAAATTATTGTCTGGAATTGATAAAAAATTTGATCAGCAAAATTCACAAACTTTATGATTACAATTATTCGTCAGCTTATTTTGTGTAACTTTGAAATTGGTGAAACAATTCATAAGACAGGAATTAACTTTTTCGTAAGAAGTTTGTCATCAATAATCAAAGGACTTCTAACTTGCTAACATAATTTCATGGTTCCATTAAAATTTTGATGAAAATATATTATACATTATTCTTACATTCTTGTATTAGGAAATACTTGAAAATTTTTAAGAAATGCTTATCAAACAACTTTCATTCATCCACATATATTAAGATCAGTTAAAAGAAAATTTCTTCTTCTCATACGATTTTGAAAAAGGATATTTCTTATTCGTTTGTTTACAAAACTGCAGTATCAGTTGAACTATATGTGGGTAACATTACTATTCAATTCGTCCATTGTGTCAAATGATATTTTCTTGTTTCTTATGAATTCTCTCTGGTCTTCACACATATTCCACAGGAAATAAATGTTTTGTTATTGAACTCTTCCTCAAAGTTGTACGGCAATGACCTAAAATTTTAAAAGGTGTGAACTTTTACAATTTTCTCAGTTGAATTGTTGTAGCTTTAAATTTTAAGATTTTAGTAATAAATTGAAATAGATTGCAAATGATGAAAATACAAATTAACAGTGGAAATATTGCTACTCACGAAATTGCGTATTGGTTCCTGAAGTAAGTTGTTCAGAAATACTTGTGATGAAAGAAAAGTGCTCTCATATTTCCTAATAAATAAAAAATGATTTTTCCAAATTCATCTTCATGTCGATTAAAATCCTTTTCTGTTTAGATTCTTGCTACAGGAACTAGGAACCGATTGGCCTTCTTATTGCACGTGATAACGAAATGTGATTTCATTGGTGTTGCCTCGATTTACATTGCTCTTATGGGATTTTGAGTCAAGGGAGGAATCGTTTTATGCGATTCTGTGGTTTCTCTTCGAAATACGTGAACAAAATTTTCAGTACTAATTTGACAGAGTGCACCCTCTTGTTTCTACTGTTTGGTATTATGAAGTGTCCGTCTAGATGGAAACAGATTATCGAACAAAACGGCGCATATTTGAACTAAATCCGATCGCTGTAACACTTTTTATAAAGCATTGAATAAAGAGAATAAAAGCAGAAGGGAGATATTTGACTACCTATTATTCCAGTTTGTAGAAAAATTTACATTTATACCACCTAATAAAAAAAAATCTAATTCCACACTTGAAGATTAATGGATCATTCAAATACCATCCTTCATAAATGGTCTGAGACGAGACCGTTAGGAAGTGAGTCAACAAGGATATTATTTCGTCATCCAGGTTCATTCCGCGTTTATCCAAAATATGTCACGTAGCTCACTTATTCTTGCAGTTCACGTACTGAGGAAGAATGGACCGGTTACTTGAAGGACCTATGCAAAGTGCAACATCAGCTACAACAAACCCCACCCAATATAGTAATGAGGATTTCATCTCGGTAACGGAATCGGACGTAAAGAAAAGCATTAGACAAGCTCAAAAATAGGAAAAGCGGGCCCAGACGACATCACTAACGAACTCCTTAAATATAATTGTGAAAAGTTGGTTCATGAATTGACCTTTTTAACGCAGAAAATTATCGAACAGCACAGAATTCCTGACGAGTGGCGAACAAGCACGACTATCCTGCTTTTCAAGAAAGGCGATAGAAAGATACCCGGAAACTACAGAGGGTATAAATTTATTATCATCCACTCTTAAACTAGTCACAAAAGTGATTACAAACTTAATAACTGACCGAATCACACTATCTGACGAACAACAAGGGTTTAGATCTGAGCGATCATGCACGGACGCGGTGTTTGTCATCAGGCAAATAGCAGAAAAATCCATTGAATATTATAGACCAAGCATTCCTTCAGCTTCATAGACCTAGAAAAAGCTTTCGATCGAATAAAGTAGAAGATGTGGTACACCTCCTGTATGACAGACAAATACAAAGTAATATCATAAAAACTATTGAGGATATTTACCAAAACAGCCAAATACAGGCTAGAATTGAAAACGAACTCACAGAACCGATAAACGTGGAAAGAGGTATACGTCAAGGTGACTCATTAAGCCCACTACTCTTCAACATTATTATGGATGAGATCTGCCAGCAAAGTACACCCAAGGGAACAGAGGCTATCGAATGGGAAGCAGGGAAGTAAAGATTCTGTGCTATGCTGAGTGATGCTGTTTTAGTGGCAGAAAATGAGGATGACCTGCAAAGGCTCCTCTACACATTTAACACGGTCGCAAAAATCGCTAGGGTTATCGATAGCAGAATCTAAAAGCAGAGTGCATGACTACATCAAAAACACCCCTACGATGTAAATTGGCAGTGGATGACAAGATAATAATCCACCAAGAGATGAATTTCCGTTACTTGGGTATCGAAATTTCGAGCTTTGGCGACTTGGAATCTGAGGTCAGAGGAGCAAGCTATCAAAGCATCAAGAGCGGCCGCCTGACTAGCTTAGATGAAACCATATTCCAAAAACAAATATTTGAGAACGGAAGCTAAAGTACGTATCTATAAAGACTGCAATTAGACCTATACTCACATATGCAGCGGAGACAAGACCTGGAAACATCTAAAACCCAACAAATTATGGAGGCGACAGAGATTAGAATAGTAAGAAGAATAATGGCCGGAAAAGACTTTGCGGAACAGGAAAGGAGCACAGATATCAGAAGAGATTGCCAAATACAGAACATTAATGAGTGGGTGCTAGGTAGGAAAGTGGAGTGGAACGAACATATTACTCGGATGACAGAGGACCGAATAGTGAAGGTAGCCAGAGACAGATCACCGTCAGGAAGGCGAAGCATTGGGCGACCTAGAAAGCGCTGGAGCGAAAATTAGAATTTCATTCCTTACGGGTTTTCATATTTGGATTAAGCTTTTCATAGCTCTGCAGAGAAGTCTGGTTTGTAGATAAAATGAGTGAGTGAAACCAAGGGAAGATGTTCAGTTAAGTACTGTTCGAATGTTTCGGGTGTGATATTCTTTAGATCTCCCAGTTCAGATGACCCTCAACGAGCCCTGCAATAGGAATTGGCCTGCAGCGATGCGACAATTCTGAGGAAACAGCATTTGCAGTGATCACTTCGAACCTTATTTAATGACTGGCCGCTACTTAAATAAAACGGCTGTTCGTACTTTGAACCTGTTTGAGAGACTGAAAAGCTTTGATATAGGTACACAAACCGATGGAATAGGAATCGATAAGGGAACTCAAACATGTTTCACAATAATGGTAAACTGCAATGTGCAAACATCACAAAACATGAAAGCCGCTGCCACTACATCTCCTCATCAACTGCTAATCCAAAAGCTGAGAACTATCCCATTTCATCAGTTTCCCTACAAATATATGCTAAATTTGTTACAAATATATGCTAAATTTGTTTTCAAAAATGAAAATTTTTTACATAATGAAGTATGCAAATCAAAATTTAAGTGATGAATGTAGCAAAAGGAAAAAAAAAATTAGAAAGCTTAATATACTGCAGCACAAATGATGTTAAGTTAATATTTCTCAGTGTTTTCTTCCAAAAGTTACCGTTCAACTGGATATCAAGTTCAGGGATCTGATCCCTTTGTATGTATGAATATTTTTATTGAATAGGAAATTGCTTTTTTATGGTTTTTTTTATGTTCTGGGAATGCTTAAGATGGAACCGAGATAATTATATAACAAAGATTGATAATGCTGAAGGAAACTTGACTACAACATTTTAATGAATTTCTTTAACTTTTGATGTAACTATATTAAATGAGTTATAAAGAAAATTTCCTTTTTATTTGTTGCACTCTTGTTTTAGTCCATTATTTAGACATTCAATACATGAAAGTGAAATTATTGTCTGGAATTGATAAAAAATTTGATCAGCAAAATTCACAAACTTTTATGATTACAATTATTCGTCAGCTTATTTTGTGTAACTTTGAAATTGGTGAAACAATTCATAAGACAGGAATTAACTTTTTCGTAAGAAGTTTGTCATCAATAATCAAAGGACTTCTAACTTGCTAACATAATATCATGGTTCCATTAAAATTTTGATGAAAATATATTATACATTATTCTTACATTCTTGTATTAGGAAATACTTGAAAATTTTTAAGAAATGCTTATCAAACAACTTTCATTCATCCACATATATTAAGATCAGTTAAAAGAAAATTTCTTCTTCTCATACGATTTTGAAAAAGGATATTTCTTATTCGTTTGTTTACAAAACTGCAGTATCAGTTGAACTATATGTGGGTAACATTACTATTTAATTCGTCCATTGTGTCAAATGATATTTTCTTGTTTCTTATGAATTCTCTCTGGTCTTCACACATATTCCACAGGAAATAAATGTTTTGTTATTGAACTCTTCCTCAAAGTTGTACGGCAATGACCTAAAATTTTAAAAGGTGTGAACTTTTACAATTTTCTCAGTTGAATTGTTGTAGCTTTAAATTTTAAGATATTTTAGTAATAAATTGAAATAGATTGCAAATGATGAAAATACAAATTAACAGTGGAAATATTGCTACTCACGAAATTGCGTATTGGTTCCTGAAGTAAGTCGTTCAGAAACACTTGTGATGAAAGAAAAGTGCTCTCATATTTCCTAATAAATAAAAAATGATTTTTCCAAATTCATCTTCATGTCGATTAAAATCCTTTTCTGTTTAGATTCTTGCTACAGGAACTAGGAACCGATTGGCTATCTTATTGCACGTGATAACGAAATGTGATTTCATTGGTGTTGCCTCGATTTACATTGCTCTTATGGGATTTTGAGTCAAGGGAGGAATCGTTTTATGCGATTCTGTGGTTTCGCTTCGAAATACGTGAACAAAATTTTCAGTACTAATTTGACAGAGTGCACCCTCTTGTTTCTACTCTTTGGTATTATGAAGTGTCCGTCTAGATGGAAACAGATTATCGAACAAAACGGCGCATATTTGAACTAAATCCGATCGCTGTAACACTTTTTATAAAGCATTGAATAAAGAGAATAAAAGCAGAAGGGAGATATTTGACTACCTATTATTCCAGTTTGTAGAAAAATTTACATTTATACCACCTAATAAAAAAAAATCTAATTCCACACTTGAAGATTAATGGATCATTCAAATACCATCCTTCATAAATGGTCTGAGACGAGACCGTTAGGGAAGTGAGTCAACAAGGATATTATTTCGTCATCCAGGTTCATTCCGCGTTTATCCAAAATATGTCACGTAGCTCACTTATTCTTGCAGTTCACGTACTGGGTAAATTTACTGAAACCATATCAATCTTCTCTGTGTCTCTATTCCCTGTGCGTATTTATCATTATTTCATCATTCATGAAAATGAAGGGTGACATACAATCAGAGACTCCATTGTTTCACTTCTGTGTCTCGTTACCAATCCCTGTTTTCTGTTCTCATAAATAATGCATATTTTATCAAAATATCGAAGGCAGACTTACCTGGAGTGAATATAATTATAATATGGATTCCTAGATAATTTCTCTGGAGATTGAAGGAGAACTGCAATACAAGTAAAGAATTGGATGAAGATGTGAATGTGAATGGGACTGCGCTTTTATATTCATGATGTGCATATACAAGGTGGATCTTTGACTACTATTTAAGTTGGGCATAGAATGGGACGTATTAACTGCCGAAAAGCTACAGCCATTGCTGAAATCTTCAAGAATGTCGATTTGTTTTGACTCCCTCATTGAAAGTCTTAACCTCATTGAAAGTCTCTTGTGAAACCTCACCTGGCAACACCGCATAAAATCATTTACCATTTACTCGGATCACATTATCTTCATGGTCAAAATTATCTGAACAAATGAAAATGGCTTTCTTTGGGCAAATACTTGACCATCCCAACAGCCAAGCCCAAATTCTTCTTTTTTCATCGTCATCTGGGAACCTTAATTCAAGAAAACCTCATTTTATCTTATAATAATCTCATTGAAAACTTCCTTATTGAAACTTTCTACGCTACTGAACATGTAAATAACTAAATACTTCGTTTCTAAAAATACACTTACCTATGGAACGATAAATTCGGATTGAAATTCCTGTCTTTATTACAACTTTCACACTTACGAACCAATTTTTAAGCGATGAAAAGTAATAAACAATAAAAAATATGAAAAACCTAATACTGACTGACAAATTTTCTTCAATTTGCGTATTTATTGTCGATACAGAGGTGGCAACGTGTGTCTTCTTGACATCATGCGACCTTCAAACTGTCAAACAGAGAATGCGGCAACGTTGTCTTGACTTTCATCTGAATTTCTTTCCATCTGAGCTCTCTGACATAAAATAGCAGGATCAACTCAAAGTTTTTCTTTTACTTCTTGCTAATTTATCCAATAAGACAGTTTCAATTCAAAATATAAAATTTTCTACAATGTTTTGAATGCAAATTGGAAAAAGTTTTATTCACAATTATATGGGAATAGAGAAACCTACTATTTACTCAGTTTGGCAACAACATGCTCTAAGTTTCAGATGCGACAGTTTTCAATGTAAATATAGGGGTCTTTTCTTATATAGTCTAAGATGTGGAGCTATCTATCACCGCCAAAGAAAATCATCAACCATTTGCAAACAATATTGCCCTGTTCAGCAGCTGCTGAACTTGACTGGTTACGATTATCTTGTAACCTTTAAATAATTTCCTGGTAGTTCACCTTCAATGTTAGGCTTCAAAGGTCCAAATTCTTTAAAAATTACCATATGAAAGTCTCCTTCGGCCATGATCAAATGGATGTAGACAGAGAATAGAGTGCTAACCGTCTTGAGCTTTATTAAGGAGCAACAGGTAGAGCAATGTTTTTTGATCAGCTGAAGAGACAGGACTCAAAAATAGGAGATGTAAAGCACAATAGAAGCAATGATAATGGAACAAAGCAAGTAACAGTGGCATTCGAGAAATTCTCTGAACGAATACATATACAGGGTGTCCTGTGAGGAATAGGACCACGTTCAGGTGAGGATGAGGGATGCCTCAAGGAGTGAGAAAATGCCATTTGAAATAATCTGAAGTTCATGAAGTTTTAGAAAAATTTCAAATAACTATACATATATTGGGAGTACAAATTAATTCGGTCCGTTTTTTTCGTTAAAAAAACATTTTATTTATTATCAAAATGAAAAAACATGTTATTCAAAGTATTGTCCATCGGTAGCCACAACTTTTGTCCACCTTTCTGGCAATTTTCGGATTCCATCTCTGAAAAATGAGTCCTCTCTGGACGCAAACCATGAATCGAGCCATTCTTGAATTTCTTGGAAAGAAGTGAAGCGGTGTCCAGCCAAATCGTGATGCATCCGTCGGAACAACAAATAATCAGAAGGAGCAATGTCTGGCGAATATGGCGGGTGAGGTAGGACCTCCCATTTCAACGTTTTCTAGTAATTTTTAACGACAATTGCCACATGGGGGCGAGCATTATCATATAGCTTTTCAACGTCGCGCGGTTTCAACTCGTATGAGACCCAATTTTCTTGCTTTTGAACCATTCCCATGTTCTTTAAGCGCACGGAAATGGCTTGTTGAGTGACTCCCAACGATCCTGCAAGCTCTTGTTGCGTTTGGCACGGATCTTGACCGAGCAATTCCTCCAATTCGGCGTCTTCGAACTTTTTCGGCTGGCCCGGGCGCTCCTTGTCTTCTACACTGAAATCTCCATTTTTGAAGCGTCGAAACCACTCTCTACATGATTTATCAGATGGCGCAGATTCACTTGACTTCTGTCAATTGACTTTTTGAAAATTGATAATTTTCAAAAGGTTTCTTATTTTTCTCCTTGATAAAGATAGAAGATGTCTATCGAAACGTCGGAAATCATTACATCCACAATAGATGATGGTAATAGCCCAAACAATCATTCAACACGAGCTCCATCATCAACAATATCTCGGCATCAATTCACCATAAACTTCCACAAGTGATCGATTCGCTTCAGCGGCACTTTTCTTCCAATTAAAAAAGAAAATCAAAACTTCCCGCAAATGTTGTTTATTTAGCACAAAACTCGACATATTGTATGCTCAGAAAACCAATGTTGTTGTATAGAACTCGAAGCTTCGTTGACTGTATATGGTTGACAAAGGTCAAACCTTTCTAACAATGCCAAAAACATCTATCATTAATCAGTAAACAAATCAGCCAGAGCCAGCTATTGAAAACGGACCGAATTAATTTGTACTCCCAATATATTCTTTTGAACTTTTGGCTGACAATATTTAGTTAGCAAACAATAAAGCATATAGATCAGGGGTTAGTGACGGGGTGTCATACAATTTGGCGTATCACATAAAAGCCCAGGGAAAAAATCCCAGTAAAAAAACTCTGCCTCCCCGTCTAAGTGTGAAAGTATAAAAATAAGCTGAAATATATTTGACTATAATTCAGAAAATATTGAAGCTAATCTGATAATTTTCCGTATGAACAATGATACAGTGAGTACGAACCTGTTTGAATAAAAAATTTGAAATAAAATTATATATGAACTTAGAAATTTTATTTTTCCTGAAATTAGGGAAAAAAAACACCCTGTATGTAGTTTTCAACTTTTTCGACTTCAGATTCTGAGTACAGAAGAATACTTTCAAACTCAATTGTCATCCTGAATGGCACAAATCTACCTTGCTTTCTCTGACTCTTCGATTGTCAATCTTCCGATTTTCATTTCTCCCATATTTTGTTCTCGGCACTTCAGAAACATGATATCTTAGATAGTTACTCATAAGTAAAAAAAAAGATCAGAAACAAATCAAAAATTTTATAGAAATGATCGAAAAAGCGAAAAACAGTTAATATTTGGAAAATTTACGAAGTATTTCTGAAGTTCTAAGTGATGATTAAGTGGGAACAATATTTATAATTAATTCTTCAAACATTGTTCAAAATGAAAACCACCAACTTCTTCACAATTATCTGCTGTTTCCATTAAATTCAAAACTGCTTTCCTTATCACATTTGTTCCGTATTTAGTCACATGCGTCTATTTTTTGCTGAATTCATTGTTCCCTCGTATTTATCTCTTGCTCGATCAACATAGTTTTAAGGTGACCCCAAGGGAAATAATCTGTGTCATGTCTGGAGATCGAGGTGCCCACGCTTTTGGACAATCACGATCTATCCATTTATTTGGATAGATCTCGTTCAAATCATTTCTCACTATATTTGAGAAATGTGGGGATGCTCCATTATACTAGAAGATAAGTCCTCTTTGATTGATATTTCCTGATAGATTATGAAAAACATGCATGATGAAATCTCTATAAATTATTCCATAATCCGGAAATTTCAAGTTTTTCTTCGAAAACAATAAGGACACCTCTTCGCAGCCAGGTGTACACAGGTATGATTTTGTTACATTGATATTTTATAAATCAAATTAAAGCTAATTTTTTCTGTTCATTATTATATACGGTTGCCTAATTAAATCTGGCCGCTAATAAGGGTTGCTGGCTGTTAAATATAGTAAAGGTAATCTTGACTTTTCTACCGGTGGGATTTATTGACCAGAATTGCGCATGTGCCACCAGCATTTTGTTGCCAGATTGTGCAATAATTATATCTTGGGGAAATCGATATTAGTCCTTAGAAAATGAAAGGGTTTTTTTCAACGATATTTGACTGGCGATTTAATGAAAATTATTCATCAATTAATAGAAAGGATCAGATAATTAGGTTAGTTTGCAGTTTATCGCCCAATTTTTATATATCACATGGTTTTTTGTCAGGTTATTAGGTTAGTCTAGATTTGTATTTTTGATATTTGGTCCGGGGTGATTAGGTAAGTTAAGCTTTTGTTATATGATAGAACCAATTCTGAAGGTAACTTTTTACCAATATGAACTATTAAATATTGAATATTTACAGTCAGTTCAAGAACGTCAAATATTACCGCAAAATAAATCATTCTTCAAATACCCCGACTAAACGTACGATCTGGCAACGTTGCTGCTCATTTTAAGCGCCGCCCACAATCCACCGGTATGAAAGTCAAGATTACCGTTCTAGCGTTTTTTACCGTACAATATGATACAAATCCAACCACCACGATGAATTAACAAACCTATATCTAAAATCAAGAATAACTACTCATAGTTTTCTTGAGTTTTGTTCCAAGCACAAAATTCCTTAACCTAACAACCCACGTCGGTGCTTTTCTAAATTTTGACAACGTACGTTATCACCGTAAATAAACCATTTCGATTAATCTTGACTTTCATACCGGTGGATTGTGGGCGGCGCTTAAAATGAGCAGCAACGTTGCCAGATCGTTTAGTCGGGGTATTTGAAAAATGATTTATTTTGCGGTAATATTTGACGTTCTTGAACTGACTGTAAATATTCAATATTTAATAGTTCACCTATTAAATGATTATCATAAACTGCGCATCACACATTAACACTGAAACGTCTCTGTTGATGTCAAAGGTGATTATTTCGAGCTTTGTTCATACCATCGTAGTGAATAATTTTCTTTGGATATTTCTATTATGACTTTTTATCCACCTGGAGAATTGAAGCCGTGCGATCTCATTGCCAGGCTCCAATATGAGTGTGATATGGGTGATATTTTTCACTCTTCAGAGTAGTAGGTACGGTGAATACTTCATGAAATGAAGACAATCGTCTGATATTTACTCCAGGTTTGTTCCGTACAGTTTCTAAAATATTTTCACGGATTTTCCCTTCTGCTGTATGTGGTCTTTCAGAAACTATTTTGCTGGGAAAAGTACCATGTTGTTTCGTATGCGCAACAAAGCGAGCAAAAATTTTGTGATTGGAAAACGTCTACGATACTTCCTTGCAGCTGCTCTTCCTTTCATAATATTACATGAACCACACATGTCAATTATACTCATCATTAGAAAATGTGTTTGGCATGATTTTTAACAAATTGAAGTAAGATTGTATCAAAAATAAAATTAAACAAAAATTAAAAGTTTGCCATATAACTAAATGCTCTATTTTTTTTTCATCATAAATGATAGCAAACTATAGAAAAGATATAACTGGCAACAAGATTAAAAACTAAATGGAGATATGTACATGACGAATGAAACTTTGGATTGTACAGGAAATAGTTATCCAAACTCATCTGAAAGATGAACAAAGAGACAAGAAGTTGAAGATATTTGAAGAATTAATCATTAATTTTGTTTATACTCAATCAGCAATTAGTATAGTAGTAGGCTATTACCATCATCTATTGTGGATGTAATGATTTCCGACGTTTCGATAGACATCTTCTATCTTTATCAATGAGAAAAGTAAGAAACCTTTTGAAAATTATCAATTTTCAAAAAGTCAATATTGACAGAAGTCATGAAGGAAAATGAACGATGTTATATACTCATCTGTGATATGATGATCTTTTTAAGTTGGATCGAACTATCGGCGTCCAAACTTCTGGCAGATCTATCGATGGAGCACTTATGGAATCAGGTGTTATTTTCATAAATGCTGCTTCTTTGATTTTTCTTCTTGCAAGTTTTTCTTCTTTGGATATTATTGATGCTTCATCCCACTTTATACGATGATTCTCATCTACAGCATGTTGGACCAACCTGGATTTGTCGCTGTCTAGTACTCGTAGAAGCTTCTGATGTTCTTTATTCGTACATTCAGAGGGCGTTTAGTTTCTCCGATGTAAGATCTTCCGCACTCGCAAGGTAATTCATATATGCAGTTCTTTGTCCTTTGTGTCTCATTATTAGGCTTAACTTTTGTGAGTTTAGCTCTGATAGTGTCTTGAGTTTTGAATGCAGTCGTTATGTTGTATCTATTTCCAATTCTTCTCATTTTCTCCGACAAACCTTTTACATAAGGAATTACGGTTTTAATGGTCTGATTTATATCTGTTGGTTCAGGTTGACTTTCTCTTGTTCGTCTAGCTTTTTCTAATATCTTTTTGGGGTAGCCATTGCTTCTTAGAGTTTTCGAGATGTTATTTATTTCTTCATTTTGGTCTTCTTGAGTGCAACAAATATTTATTGCTCTATCAAATAAACATTTTGCTACTCCCAATTAAGTGTTTAGTTTTTTTTAGTTTCTTACTTTTCTCCTTGATAAAGATAGAAGATGTCTATCGAAACGTCGGAAATCATTACATCCACAATAGATGATGGTAATAGCCCAAACAATCATTCAACAGATTTTTACTATTTTACGCTCATTTTATGATTCCTTTAAAATTTTTGATTCGTTTATGATCTTATTTTTTCACTTATAAGTAACTGAGATCTCACATTTCAGAAATATCGAAAATGAAATATGGAAGAAGCGAATATCGGAAGATTGATATTCGAAGGGTCAGAGAATGCAAGGAAAATTTGTGCCATTCGGAATGACAGTTGAGTTTGGGAGTATTTCTCCTGCTCTCTCAGAATCAAAGGTCAAAAAAAATTGAAAACCACATACAGGGTGTTGTTTTTTCTCAATTTCAGAAAAACAAAAATTTCTGAGCCCGGTTCTGATTTTATTTCAAATTTTTCATTCAAGTAGATTCGTTTTCAATCTATCATTGTCCATACGAAAAATCATCAGATTACCTTTAATGTTTCCTGAATTATAGTCATTTGAAATTTCGTAATATATTTTAAAACTGCCTGTATATCAGGAACTATGAACCTCAGATGATTTCAAATGGCATTTTCTCACTCCTTGACACATTTATCATCACCATCTAAACGTTGTCCTATTGCTCACCAGACTCCCTGTATAATGAAAAATTTTGAGGAATCAAATTTGATAGATATATTATTCAGATGGATTCAACAGCAATTCCATTTAACAGCCTATCTGATCATTTTCATAATGCCAAAATATTCACACCCCCAAAATTTCACGCTTGACTGGTAGGAACCAATAACAATTCATCGGATGTTGCCTAGAATCAGGCCTGTGGAGTTTCACCGCTGAAGCGATCAGGAAAAGGGACATTGGAGAATTCCACTTGGAAGATACGTGGTTATGTGAAAAGTTCTGAGCGGATAAGGGAGTTTCAGTTTCATACATTGATGGCTGTTTATTGTTGGGATTCAATGACTCACGATTTCCGACTAGGATGGTAGAACGTCTAGATTAAACGGAGAAAAACAAATACTTCAGATTATGCGCATACGAATAGCAGTTGTTTATGAAGTTTGGAAAAACTACAATGTAAGGTGCTTATATTATAGGCACAAATATAACTAAGGGTAGACCTAATCGCAGTTTGAATTCGTAGCGAAAACAGTTGCATGTTAGTAATCAATTTGAATTTCTTTTCCTACCGCAAAAAATACATCATTTCAAGCATTAACAAATGATCCCTGTTGTCATATTACTTTGGACTCAGGTACAGAGTAGTCCAAACGTGACACTTTCGTAAGGAAACACCGATTTCAAGAAGAGTAAAGGAAAAACAAGCCCACATACTATGAGATCAAATTTAG
The DNA here is from genome assembly GCA_030674115.1 of Micraspis discolor. NCBI lineage: Eukaryota > Metazoa > Arthropoda > Insecta > Coleoptera > Coccinellidae > Micraspis > Micraspis discolor. Next base: position 18,448 of record JARTUT010000087.1, on the reverse strand, counting down.
TATTAAAATGAAAACCGAAAACCGCACATTAATATCATGACTTGTTCGAAAGATACGTGAGGGTATTTTAAGCGAATAACCCAGAGTAACCGGTTATTATTTTGGTCCATCTACCGGTTATTGCTGGTTCTTCTTGGTTATTCCTTCGAAATCCAGAAAGAATAACCAGAAATTATCGCTTGAATGCTCGGGTTTGGTTATCCGTGCTGTCATTCTTTTGATTTGCGTTTATTTATGCTCATAGGTTATCTGAGCATTTATCTGATTCAGATGAAAAGGGCCCATACCCAAAAGTTATACAGGGTGTTTGGCACATGGACCGTCAAATTTTTTTTTGGCCATTGGTAGGGTCATTTGCTACCTTTTCAGTCTTGGAACCTGGTTCCTTAGTATTACGGTTACGGAGTTAATCCAAAAAGGCTAATTTGAGGAAGTTTTCTTTATCTCTTTCAAATTTTATATTTTTGATATTCAGTTCTTTTTCTGCTTTTGTCTTTTTATTTCCAGATTCGATGTGGGCACCTTGAGGAAGTCTCTGTTTCCATCAATAGAAGACCACTCTTGAAGAAAGAAATCCCTAATATATTTCAGCTTATTTTTGTACTTTCACACTTAGGCGGGGAGCCAGGGTTTTTTTTTCCGGAGGTTTTTTCCTTTTATGTGATACGCCGAATTTTATGGCTCAATATTGGGGTATGATTTTTTCATTAGGTTTTTCTAAATTACACAAAATGTACCCTTCGAAGCCCCATAACTTTTTTTTTGCGTGGCTTTTACATGCATTTTTGTCTATTGTATTAAGTCTACATGAGTGTGTGTTTGAAAAAAAAAAACCAGATAACACCACAAAATTAACACGAGGCCCTTTATCAAAAAAAAAAAAAGATATAAAAACATCTCTAAAAAGAAATTAAAAAAAAGTTGTAGTTATTGCGAACTTAATTTTATTTTAAAACGTTCTTTGGTTTATCGCGGTTCTAACAGTATGCCATTTACGTTAGTCAATAAATAAAAAAATACTACAAATAGTGTTTTAGATAAAATAGCAAAGTAAGGACAGATTTTAGTAAAATACAGTTTTTGTATGATTGTTTATTTACAAAGTAAAATAACAAGATTCATTAACGTAAATTCTGTTCGAATTGTTCTCCTCTACTCCGAATGCACGCCCGACACCTTTTTTTTGATTTCGACCGTTGTAGTGGCTAGCAACATTTCTTCTTTCATTACCACAAATGCCGCGTTTATGCGTTCAATCAACACCTCTCTTGTAGGTACCTCTGTGAAATAAACCAATCTTTGGCTCTACCCTAGACATGGTAATCTAAAGGTGTTCGGTCTGGAGATCTTGCGGGCCAAGGGATGGGGCCGGCTCTGCCTATCCATGAATTTGGAAAAGAGTTGTCGAGGTGATCTTGAACTTCTCTCAGGAAATGTGCCGGGCAACCGTCATGCTGGAACACAATCGGCACGTCTTCATCGAAGGTCGGAACATCGGCTAGTAGCTCCGGCAGAGCATTCTGCAAAAAATGCAAATAAGCAGGCCCACTTAGTCCAGCCGGTAAATAGTGTGGCCAGATGAGATGTCTTCCTATCACACCAGCCCAAACGTTAACACTAAATTTTTGTTGAAAACTCATTTGCCTTTTCACGTGGGGATTCTCATCTTTAGGTGCCCAGTGATGTAAATTGTGCAGATTTGTTATTCCTTCTCGGTTAAAACAGGATTCGTCTGTCCACAAAATTCGTTTTAGAAACAAGTTGTCATCGACATCTGTGTGCAGCAAAAATCTACAGAATTCCAACCGTCTGGCAGGATCGCCTTCATGAAGACCTGTAACAATTAATAAAATTCATTAGTCTGTGACAATTTTTTCGCAGTCAAAAGGACAAATTTATCAATATAAAAGTTTATTTACCTTGTACCGGGGTGTAATGAAAAGCATGTTGATTTTTATCCCGAAGTACTGACCAAACTTTCCAAATCGTTAAGTTGAGTCTTTGAGCAACGACACGAATGCTTGTTGTTGGATCTTCTTCAAAGGCTTGAAGTATTTGATAGTCAACTGCTACATGGTGTTGCCTCACATTGACCCGAGGCTCTTGAAAATTTAAGTTTCCAGTCTCTCATAATCGTCGATAAGTCGTCGAGAATGTTTCGTGGTGGGGTAATCTTCGATCAGGAAATTTGGCTTGATAAATCCTTTGAGCTGCACGAGCAACACCATCGGCCTTGCCATATGCCATCACCATATCAGCATACTCAGCGTTTGTGAAATTAGGCATATCAACAACCAAAATTAAGACAACAGTAGCAAAAAGTCGATAAAAGTAACAAAAACAAAAAATACAAATTGAAAAAACTGAACAACGCGGCACAGACACTTCCAACAGCAGAGACAGTTAAATCTCGAATGACGGTAGGGTCAAGTCAGCGGCGACTAACCCAATCCAACCTAAGGACAGAAACAGTAATGATAATTCACACGCGTCTAAAACGGGCAGGTAAAATTTCCTTGCTCGCTGTGTTGTGTCGAAATTCGTACTTTTATTCAGGTGCGACTTTCTTCACTCTTCTGACTAAAACCTTATTTGCAGTATTATTTTTTTATTGACTTACGTAAATAGCATATGGTTAGCAACGTTATAAACCAAAGAACATTTTAAAATAAAACTAAGTTCATAATAGCTGTAACTTTTTTTTAAATTTCAACAGGAGTGGAGATGTTTTCATATTTTCATATTTTTTTTTTTAATAAAAGGCCCTCGTGTTAATTTTGTGGTGTTATTTGTAACAATAAATACGTTTTTTTTTTCAAACACACACTCATGTAGCTTAATACAATATAATGTATTAATGTATGTTTTTTGCCCGGGCAAAAAAAGTAAAAAAGTTATGGGGCTTCGAAGGGTACATTTAGGGTAATTTAGAAAAACCTAATAAAAAAATCATACCTCCGTAACCGTAATAATAAGGATCCAGGTTTCAAGACTGAAAAGGTAGCAAATGACCCTACCAACGCCCCAAAAAAATTTGACGGTTCATGTGCCGAACACCCTGTATAAACAAAAAGACATTTTTTAAGCAATTATTTATTAGCCAAGATAACCTTATAATGGAATTACTGAAACTTTAATGAATTTAACAAGGAAAAAATACCAAATTAGACTCATATAATATCTATACATGTAAAAAAATTATCATGAAAAAAATTATATTGTGAGTAACTAGGAATGAAGAAAATGACAAGAAATTATTAAAATGAAAAATATCAATATTAACAGCTAGTAAAAGGAAGAAAATTAAGTCAAAGAGACAGAATGGAAATGTTTCAATTTGAAAGTCAATGACGAATTTTTTTCCAGAGTTAGAAATTAAATCTATTTTACCATTATTTCAAGATTAAACTTGATGAAAATTTGAAACAAACACAAAAAGGCAATGAAAGAACTTCTTAATCTCTCAATTTTAGGAACGGCAATGACAAATCTCATGATGGTTTTAACAAACAATATTTCGAATTTGTATATTTCAGTTTATTCCAATTAAAAAAAAAAGTTATTTGGTCACTTCTATCGTTTAAAAACGCTGGTGTGTGCGTTGTGACACGGTATCCCGTCTTGTTCGATGCATACGTCTACAATTTATTGTAGTGGCAAATCATCCTCTGTTGGTTCAACAAATTCCCACAATATTTTCAAATATCGAGCAGCCGTATCTCATTGATACAGGGACCGATAAATATTCCTCTAAAAATACCGACCCAAACATTGAGACAGTATCGGCCATGATTTTGTGTCTCCTCTATAATACAGGGTCCAGCAGAAAAACCTCCTCTATAAGGAAAGCTAATAAAAACAACACCAAATAAGGTAGGACATTTTTATTTATACTAAGAAAAAAACATTTTCTGCCATTTCATGAAATGTACCTTTCTCAGGGTCTACTATCAGTCTTACTTTTTAAATAAAACATCCATTAAATGACCACCTTCTCTGTCAATACTTTGGTTGAGTCTTTTCCCAAAGTTAAATATTACTTTTTGGGTCATTTCAGGTTTATGAACAACGTCCACAATCTTTACGAGCCCTGATAGGAGCAATTACTCAAGGGGTGAAGCTATTCCACCTGAAATGACACAAAGTGTAATGAATATTTTCAAGAAAATACTCAACCAGTGTATAGAGAGTGAAGAAAGCCATTTGAGGGATGTTTTATTCGATAAGAAAAACTAATTGTAGTCCTTGAGAATGGTTCTTTTTATAAAATGACAGAATATGTACTTTTTCTAAATCTAAATAAAAATGCCCTACCTCATTTGGTTCTGTTGTTATCAGCTTTCTTTATATGGGAGGTTGTTCTGCCGGACCCTGTATGTAGATTTTTCAAAGTCCAATTGTAAAAATTGTATCTATTGAAAATACCATAGCTGCCAACACATGCTCCATCAGTACCTATGATATTCTGTCCGAAGAATTGGTCTTCAGCTAAATTTCCTATACATCATTGGGAAAATTCGAGTCTGAATTTTAGGTTTTTGGTAGTAACTTAAGAACTCTTCTTACTCTTTACGGTAAAAATTCTAATTTTTGAGAATTTGCATTACTGTAGTCTTTAGATTACCTGTGTTTTGCTTTATATATTTAATCCTTTGTTCTGAAAAAGAACTGTAATTAACTAGGTTTTGCTGCAATCTAGTGCACATATCCTGAAACGGTTGGCATCTTCCAGCATATCGAATTGCTGCCAGACTCAGAATCTTCAGTAATTCCCAATAACACTTTAGTACATCATAATAACACTTTAGTACATCATATTTTAAGTACATACATTTTGAATAAAAAGGCAGATAAATATTCCAGTAAGTTGAAAAATCTGTTCAAAAAAGCACACTTAACTTGTAAGTTAAAGTGCATTTAATAATATTTGTTTGACGGTACGCATAAAACGTAGTTGCTAATAGTATAATCTAAAACAAGTTGCAGAATGGGCAACTATTCCAACACGAATGCGAATTTCGAATTTGAACGAATGAGTGTTGGAATTGCCTTCTGCAACGAGTATTAGACGATATATTCTCTATTTCAGTATATTGTGAGAAATTTATTGGAATTCAATGAAATATTCAGATTAAACTTCCTAGTGCCTTTTGTATTTTATTTTCGCAGTTGGTGTGACTGATACGAAAATTAGCAGATTTTAGAATTTGAATAGTGCGTTTAAATCTCTACATGGTTTAATATTGACAATTGACATGCAATGGACGTATGTTGACATTCGAAAGGATAGGATGTCAGTATTGTCAACCACAAAACGAAAAATATAACTGTAAACAATGCTGTAAAGAGTTCATTACAGTTCTGTTTTTAGTACTGTAATGAACTCATTACGACACTGAAATAAAGAAAGTAATTTATTTCATATTCAGATATAGTAACCCAGATTTTGAAAATTCATTAAATTAATTCGAAAACAGACACAAAGAAACTGATTTCAACGAGCAGTTATAATTATAACATATATTTGTAAAAAGAATTTCATTTCAAACAGGAGTATTTAAACAAACATAAAGTGGCCTGTAAGAAAATATAGAAGTATTTGTTATATATTCAACACCATATTTTTCATGAAAAACATATGAATAGCACTGAATTCCTTCTAAAAAATGTCTGAAGAAGTCAAGATATCAATATGCGCTTTTCGGTATTCATGTTCTTACGAAATCTAAGTCATACCATGTGGCCAAACTTTTCTCTAACTCCATTAGAAATTGGTGTTTCCTATTAAAGTGTCAAATTTGTACCACTCTGTACATAGCTCAAACCGTACAAAGTTCGGAACATAGCATGTGGAACAATTTATTCGTCCCATATTTCTGCGAATATACATACAGTAAAATGTGCAAACTACATCAACTCACCTAACATCTTAACAACGTGTTTGGCAGCCTGCGCATTCTTTGCAAAATTTTTTCTTCCATCCTCCTCGTGGTTTTTCACAACTGGCTTCTCACTTCCAGGCTCGTTAATGACAACCACAGCTTGAGCTTGCGAGTTTCCATAAGTAGCAACCGGTTTGTACACCTTGTATTTCATCTTGACGCTGTTCCCTCTTGAAGGACCAACTGTGGACTTATGGAGCTGTAGGCCAATCAATATATACAGGACGGTAATAAGTGACATGGGAGCTACAAAGAAGACACAAGTGGATATTTCAAATGCGTGAGGTATGACTTGACGTTTCACCATACACACGCAGTGTTCATCTATGATTGTGCCGTTAATTTGTTCACAAACTACGCCAAAACCCATGGCCGGCGGTATCGCCAGACACAACGCCACTATCCAAATGGCCACGATGAACTTGATCGCTCTGCTCAGCTTGGAGAGGGTGTGGGAGAGAAAAGGATGACAGATAGCCACGTATCTTTCTACAGTGAATGCTGTTATAGTTAAAACTGTAGCATTTGCTGAGGTTTCTGCCGCGAATCCTTGGAGAATACAGAAAGCTTCTCCAAAGATGTACGGGTATTTGGACCATACGTAATAAATTTCTGGTGGTAATCCTGAAATAAGCAGAAGTAAATCCGATATAGCTAAACTAAAGAGGTAATAATTGGTGGCTGTATGCATAGACTTATTCTTGGCGATCACTATACATGTACTTATGTTACCGACTAAACCGCTGAAGAATGTTAAGACGTAAATGACGGTTATGGGGATAACAATTTCCAATGGGTCTCTTTTAGGTCCCCAATTTGTTGATGGTATTGGAAAATGTGTAAAATTGATGTAGGTGGGGGTAAAATTAGTAAAAAGAAAGAGTTCACTTAAATTTTTTGACAAATGGAAGAAGTTTAGGTCTTCTTGGGTGAAATTCCTGTTGAAGTTGATATTTTCACGCATAGTTAGTTCAGGGTGGATAATCCATGTAGTGTTGATTGTGTTCTTCGGTGTCAACCTGAAACAAAGCATCTGGTCATCATTTAAATCCTTATAATAAGACAGTTGAAATTTCACAGCTAAATAAAAGGGTGCAGGATCCGATAAAATAAGAATAAGTGGTTAGGCATCGGAAATATTTAGTTCAAACTTACATAGTAGTCAAAGGCTCACTCTGTATATCAATAGCGACTAAAGGCCCTAAGATTCGTAGCTGTATTTACTGATCGAACAAAAAAACAGTAAGAAAAAATTATTTCCTCGTATAAGTCAATAGGGATTTCTTCCAGTTCCAATGAAAACGATATATCCAGAATAAATCCCTGCGAGGATTGAGAGCCAATTTTGTTGAGTGATATGTTATCAGGAAATATGGGAAGGTGACATGACTCTTTATCGTTTCTTTTCCACTGTAGTGTGACGATTTCGTTAAATAAGAAGAAATAAAGTGGAGATTCTATTTATAAAGATGAGCAAAGGTAAGATCCATTAAGAAGAATAGTTTTTGGGTCCCTGATCCTAATAGAATAGCCAGCAATTTATTTTTCCAAATGTATATATCGAACATAATTGTTTTGAATGATGTTTCTATAACAAAAATTCCTTCCTGAAATTACACAAAGTTACCTACTAAAAAGAGGCTCAAAGTTGGATCTCTTGAATTAAGAAGGGCTTACTCTAATATTTAACTCCATTTAAAGTTGCAGAAAGATTTTTTCGTAACTTCTGGTTTTGTATAAAAACTCCTCATGCTTCTAAACTTCAAAAACTATTAAAAAAATAGAACTAAATCAGCCTATTTTTGTTGTAATCAGCCTTCGAATGCAGATTGGCTAAAAATCATTGAACCTGACTAGAGCAATCAAATTAAATTCAAAATATCATTTTTAAATTCCATTTACCATTACAATGATAAAAAGTAGATGCATTAAGTGAAGGATTTTCAACTTATCTGCCTTCGACGGCCAATTATAACAAAAATACGCTGTCTTACTACATGGATCAATAAGTCCCGAAACTAACCCAGAGATGGCACTTGTAGTAAACCAGTAACCACGTCTTTCTCGATTGCTTACCTTTGCTTGAAACGTGTCGAAATTTTAAGTCGATCGGTCCAGAAACAGTTGAGTTATCGAGGTTGGAGTAAAGTCGTTTTGTATTTTGTTTAAAAAATGGAAGAAACCGAGTTTCGTGTTCGTGTTCTGATAAAACATTGTTTTTTAATGGGTAAAAACAATGGATTGAAAAATATTACCCGGGCTCTTGTCCATCAAAAGCAATGATTTGTCGGTGGTTTGCCGAGTTTAAACGTGGTCGTACCGACACAAATAACGCGGAACGCTCGGATGGACCTGTGGAAGCCGTTACACCGGAAAATAAGAGTGAAGTCACAAAAATTATAATGAAGGATCGTGAAGTGAAACTCCGTGAGATTGCTGAGATGACACAGATATCATATGGAAGTGTATTTACTATCCTTCATGAAAAATTGAACATGAAAAAGGTTTTTTCCAAGTGGGTGCCGCGAATGCTTTCGATGGAACAAATACAGCAACGAGTCGATGATTCATAAAGCTGTTTATCGCAAAAAAGATTTCTTGCGTCGTTATGTCGCCATAGACGAAACATGGATACATCACTACACTCCAGAGTGGCGGAGAGATGTAGGTGACGGACGCATAGCGCTTCAACCCTTGCTGCTACAACCCCCACCCCCAATTTTTGAATAGGGAAGATGGGGTGAGTGATACCTCAATTCAAAGGTATTTTTATACTGATTTCAGTAATTGTTTTTTCATTTTATGCATTAGTTCTCGAAATATTCATGCGTTAGTTAATTTTATCACTCAAATTAATTTTTTGTGAATATTTGACATTTCGTGCTTCCGAAACGCCAAAATTTCCGTACTTGTATTTGAAATTGCAAAACATCTACCACTGGGCAAATGAAGTCATACCGTACGTGTTAATGCTACTAGGGTCAGATGTTCGACTAGCTGTTTTATTCACTGAAATCATTCTCCAACTGTACGGTATCAGAACGATTTGAAGTATTGATCTAAGAAATAGTAAGTAAAGTAAATAATTTATCAAAAACTCAGATCAATTAATTAAATAGTCAAATTGTTCACCCATAGCTTCCGTACAATGAAATAAGTTTTGTTCGAAACGATGGCGCACATTTTGCAGCATTTCTGGAGTGATTTGACGACATTCGTTCACTATACGTCTTCTTAAATCTTCTATGGAATCGGGCTGTGTAGAGTGAATTTTATTCTTCAAGTGGTCCCAAAGAGAGAAATCTAGTGGTGACAGATCTGGCGATCTGGCTGGCCCCTCCTTCCAATCCGCCGATTTGGAAATCTTTGATCCAGATGTTCTCGAACTGGTAAGGCGTAGTGTGGAGGAGCTCCATCCTGCTGAAACACAATCTGATCTTCCACATAATTTCCAGCATTGTTTTCAATAATTTCTGTCAAAATTGGATCAATGTGATTTTCCAATAAGTCCAAATACATATCTCCAGTAATATTACCAGGTAAAAAGAACGGGCCGACAATGTTGCCCAGCCCAAATATTGAGTTTTTTTGGTTGTTGAGTATAAACTTCGTGGAAAAATCTCGGATTAGCATCGGCCCAATAACGACAATAATTGTGTCGATTTACTGTGCCGTTTCGAAAGAACGAAGACTCATTGGAGAAACAAACATTGTACAGATAATTGGGGTTAGCAGTTACTCGTTCGCTCATTGTATCACAAAATTCAACACGACGGTCAAAATCATCTTCGTTTAGTGCGTGTGAAAGATGGATTTTGTAAGGATGGCATGATGCTCCAAAATATTTGCAATTCGAGTTCGTGTAAAACCAGATTCATGTGCTAGCTGCCTCGTACTCGTCATTGGACTCAGAGCAATCTGTCCAAGAACAGCTACTCCAGCTGCTTCACTTCTTTCCATGTTTCCTTTTTTATTAGCCACGGACCCGGATTCTTGAAACTTTGACACAAATTCCAAAACATACTTCCAATTAACATTAAAGATTAAAGAATTCTGCGGTTCTATTCGCACATTGATTGTTTGCAAAAATGTGAAATTATTTCCACCCGCTCTGCAATTGAATAAACCATGTCGAACAAAGAATTAGAACACATACATTCCATGAAGTCCAAGATTATCACCAGTTATCGCCAAAACCCGAAAATTAATTTTTTTTTGAATTCGAAACTGTTATAGTAATTCCATTGGATTCTAAGTCCTTTATGCTAGAAATTAAAGGTTTAAATAAAGATTTATTGCCGAAATTGGTTCTGTCTTTACTATAAAATATGTATGCTAGAAATAAATTTTCTAATCTTGAAGCATATTGAGGAGGTATAGTTGCAATTGTGAAGTAAATGCTCCCTATTTTATATTCATTACATTGACTTCCTAATGGATTGCCGGGTTGAAAATCATCAAAATAAATGATTAGAGGCAAAATTATATCTCGATCTGGAGTATTTTCTGTACAAAATTTCTGAAATAAGGATCCATGAACTAAATTTTGCATTGGCTTCCCTAGTCGAAAATTGTTCAATAGTGAATTTTGATATTTCATTATAGTTTCAAAACAGTTAGGTAGTTCTAAAAACATCTGAAGAGTCTTCTCCATGGGAATATAGTAAGCAACCTGATTTTTCAAGATCAACGATTTATCGCTATCGGTAGTTTTCTGATGTTGTGATATTCCGATATTTATCTCCACTGGCTTAAGAAGCAAACCGTTCCCTTCAAAGAATTTAATTCTTTTGTATTCTGTGTTGAGGTTGACAAATGGTTCAACAAAATTGTTTATCATGGAAATTAGGCATTCATAGTTTGATTTTGGAAGGAATGTATGTGCTAAATTAGAAAATACTTCTTTAAACTTGAGAATTAAAGTGTCATTCAACATTTGGTGAACGTAATCAATTATATTTTGAATACAGCTTCTCGGTAGCATAACATCATCATATAACTTGGAAATAAATGTGAGAACAGAACTAGATAAAATTTTTTTAAATTCTTTCAACTCTTCTGATATCGAATTTCTGACATTTTGTATATTTTCATCTTCAGTAACGGCTTTGGAATCTAAATTTTCACTAGATATAATCGAATCATGTGGAACAATAATAGTGCTTTCTTGAATATCAATTGCAGAAGCTTGTCCAACTGATGAAAAATGATTGTTATTGATATGTTTTTTGAGATCTGCTTTTCTATGGTATGCACGGTAACAGTTCTTGAACGGACAAGAAAATTGACTAACTTTATGTACATACTCTAAATGGAATGAGTATTTCTTGAAATCTTTGAAATTTCTGCGACATTCTGGGCAATCCATTCTCAAATTTAAATTTGAATTTAGGTTATAGAATCCAAAATAATAGCACTTCTGACATTCGCGCCGGGTGTTAAATGGCAAAATATGATGTTTTCAGAAAACTTAATTAGGTCTGTTTCAATTTTGTGACTAATTCCAAAATATACGTAGGAATTACATCTGATTTATTTACGATATCATAAACACATCGTTGAATGAGCACATATAAGTACTGGCATTGAACTGGATAATTCACATCTAATACATGATACAACTTGAATAAGATGTCAAAAGCCTTACGAGCAGATGAGAATTGTTGATAGAGCTCATCTATAACAATGTAGAAACATTTCGGTTCCAAAAGAGACTCTCCTGCAACTAGCAAATATGGCTGGACAGTCTGTTTTCTCTGAACTGCCTTATTCCGCTGTTCATCAATAATTCTGCCAATATCTCCAGAGCTCTGCAGATAATCAAGAAATTAAAAAGTGGGAACTTTCAATATGGGACACTTATGAAAAAAATTACCTTGGCATGAACAATGAGTCCTTGGAGAACCTCCTGGATGGAAAATTTCCAGTGAGTTTTCTTTTCGACAATTCTTCCTTTGGGGGGAATCAAAAATGGCAGACTCATCAGTTGATGGGTAAATCTGACCTCTGTAAATCAAAGTAGTTATTTGAATTCAAGCAAGTATTTTCGTGCTTTTCCTTACTCACCTTCGTTCTCTACCTTAGCGCTCTCTAAAATATTGGCAGCAGAGTTATCTTTTATATTTCTCTCACATAAGCGCAGCAAATCATCATAGAAATTCTGCCACTTCGAATATAATTTAACCTCCCTATCTGGATAGATGCGATCAAAGTCAGATTCAATCTGAAACGAAATCAAAAGACAATTTAAGTCAAAATTTGTGACCTACGCCTCAGTAGATATTGTTTTTGTTATTGTTCTTGGTACTCTCAATTTTTTTATATTGTTAATTTCAGTAATAACCAACAAATGACTCCTGCAAGTCCTTTAAAATAGGCCAAATTTCCAGAATTTCATTGACTGTTTTCGATGATTCTTTTTCTTGTCTGAGGTGGAAAGTACTACACCACCTTCGCATTACTTCGTCCCATGGTTCTTTATTAATCTGCAGCCAAATAAAATCTACATTTTGTTCTTTAGATGAAGAAGTGCCAGCATCAGTACATATACTGGTTGTATCATTTTGGTCTTCATCCTTGCTGCCAGTTTTTTTCTCTTCCGTTTCTGGTTCAGCCTCTCCACATCTAAAAATGAGGTTTTTAACCTTATCAGTCTCGTTTCAAAACTAAGAATAATTCACATGTCAAAGAACCAGTAATCCAACTTAATGATCTGTTCGTAATAAATAAAAAATTATCGATTCTCATTTTTTTTGAAAAAGATATGAATTCAATAATCAACAAAATGAAAACATATTGAAACCAACTGAGAAAACACTTCATAATTAAGTCGGAAATCGTTTCACGAATTGGGAGTGGAATATTTCTGTGGCATCATTAATGATTTGATTTTCTTACCTGGTGATCTGATTAGAGATATGTACGTATTTGGACTTTTTGGAGATTTCTATCGATCAAGTTACAGCATGTTATTGGAAATACTGCAAATTATATCGAAGATAATTTAGATTGAGTTTCAACAAGATTTAGCTCCTTCGCAATACGCTTTGTTTGTTCGACATCTTGATTGAAGATTTCTATGTTAGTGGATTGGAGGAAGGAAGCCACAGTCATGGTTGTTCTGAAGCTCATAATGTCGATTTTTCACAAAAAAACACTACAAGTGCCTTGAAAACACCACTTCATTCTCAAATACTTAGTTGAGAATATTTCGAGAACTAATGCATAAAATGAAAAGACAATTACTGTGCTCAAATCAGTATAAAAATACCTTTCAAATGAGGTATCAGTCACCCCATCTTCTCTACTCAAAATTTGGGGGTGAGACTTGTAGTAGCAAGGGTTGAAGCGCTATGCGTCCGTAACCTACATCTTAAGTTGTCCCCCTCGAAACAAAAATCGACCTGTCCGAGCATTTCTATCGAAAAAATTTATTTTGTCTGTAATCTCGTCTATTTCGTTTTCAAATGGCCACCCTGTATATATAATATCTATCTGATCAAGTTGTAACTTGGTAGATATTAGGATTAGATTGAGACAAATATGACTACAAAATTTCGTAGAAAGCGACACTCTAGCAAATGTTTAAAGTCTTGCATAAAAATAGGTTTCAACACCTTTTACCTCATAAGATATCGGACGTATTAAAACAAAAATTTGTGCATGTACGACGTATAGGTTGCTTCATTAATCGTAAAGGTAATATTAGTATCACATTGGTCCAGAGTTCGGATAAAACTATAAACGAAAGTTCCAACTCACAAGCTTTTTTTTATATTTTCAGGAATACGAGAAATTTCTTCACTAAACTAACATTCGATACAATCATACTACAAAATACCAACTAGGAAAAAAAAATATTTTTGATACTTCTCGCTGAAATCATTAAGAAGAGAATTTAAAAGAAATTGACGTAACTAATTGGAACCTCTTGATTGTAGGTTGGTTTTTCTGCATTATTTGTGTTAATTATGTGTGTTTTGCATTACCTAATCCATTTGAGAGAATCAGTGTTTTCCCACTCATTTAACTAATTCTATCGTTTATTTTAGTTTACAAAAAACAGCTGCTAAAACTCCGTATAATTCGTTTTCTCAAACAACTCTATTCTTTCAAAACAAATTAGTATTGAATATCAGGATATCGGGGGAAATAGAAAAATGTACGAATATGAAAGACTTAAAACACCTCATAGAATGAAAATTGGAATTTTCCCATGAAGTCTGAATATTCAATCGTTCGTGAAGAGCTTACAAAACTAGGGTTCCCAGATTTTATAAGAATAATGTGCCTGCTCCAGTTCACATCAAGGTCGGTTTTCTTGAAAACTATATACGTAGGTACATTCGGATATCCTTTCTGCCTTCAAAGGAAGAAAGAATTCGTTCGAGTGTTGTTACAGGAAAGTTTGGAATTTTCATCCTGTGTCTAATATCCGAGTTTGAAATTGGAGCTTTGGAGGCTGGTCTAGATCAGCGGAGTTCACCGCATGCCTTGAAGTGAACGAAATTTTAAAGTCACCGTTCAAGAAACACCGCAATAATTTACAGAAGACGACAACTACAAAACCGTTTGGGGCTAATTGTATTCTTGATATATTCTTGAACTTCTTAAACAGTGATAAAATATGGAAAAATCACAGGAAATTTTAGAAAATGTGATAACACAACTATGTATCGTAATCCAAAGGTTAATATTGACACATTTTTCGATGTAACTGCTAATGTGTTGGAGCGGGTTAATGTAGGTAATGGTGCTGTCTTTGTGTTGGGAGATTTAAATGTGGACTTTTTAACAAACAGTCCAAACAGATCAGGAGTTGTTGATCTCTTCTCGGTTTACGGGCTCAGCCCCGTTATTAAGTCAGTGTTGTTGATCTGGGATTCTCTGACCATAGTTGTAGAGACGGTTTTTTTTTTTGGAGGGTAGTTTGAAAATTACGAGTAAGGGTACATTGTGTCAACCTATCACTCAGCAGGGATTGTATATGTTCAAGTTCTTAGTCCGACATATATGTTGGGATTTCGTCGACTGTGAGGATATCGGTATTGATAAAAAATTCGAAATGTTCATTACCTTGTTGAAAAACTGTGTAGATTTGGCATTTCCACAATACACATTCCATTGATACGTCGCCAATTTCATGGTTCAATGAAGGTTTGAAACAAATGAGGATGTTGCTGCTGTTTTATAGGGAAATGGCAACGATTGATAGGTTACCAAAAGTAAAACAAAGTTATAAGGATTATCAAAGGCTATATGGGGCTGAACTTAAAAAGCTAAAATGAAACATAATGATAACTATCTCCGGAAAGAAAACTACTGTCCTAAAGCGGTTTGGAACTTAGTGCGAAATAGTACTAACTTATGGAATAAACGTGATAAGGGTGATAGCCGGTTATCTCCAGAGGAATTCAATGATTTTCTCATTAAGGTCCCTGAAAGTATTATAAACAATATTCCGCCAACACGGAAATCTTCATCTGATTTCGTTTGTGATTACTGATCCGGGAGACCCATAAACAATAGTATGCATTTTGCTTTTTCCCCTGTATCTGAGGTAAAAATAAGAGATAATATTATGTCACTTTAAAATTAAAGTAGTCGAGACTTACATGGATTTAGCAGTAAAATAATCAAGAATCTAATCAATGAAATAATCAATCCATTAACAAAATTGGTCAATTTTTGTATAAGAGATATATATATAAGAGATCTTTCCAAAAGTACTTAAATTTGCCAGAGTAGTTCCTGTGCATAAAATAGCAGCGGATGACTCCGTAGACAATTATAGACCTGTATCGATTATCTCAATTTTCTCGAAAATTTTGTAAAAAGTTATGCAACAACAGCTAACAGCATATTTTGAGATCAATTTGCTCCTCAACAACTATCGGTTCGGTTTCAGAAACTCGCGCAACACAACATCAGCTATTGCCGAACTGATGAGAGTAATAAATGATGGTTGCAGTGGTGGCGAATACATTGGGGCACTTTTTTGTGACCTGAGCAAGACTTTCGATTGTCTTTCACGAAAAAAGCTTATCGAAAAGCTGAAGTTTTATAAGCTTGATCAAGGTGCGATTTATCTGATCGAATCCTTCCTTACGGACCGAAAACAGTGTTGATCATGGAGGTTATATGTCTAATATATGTAACCTGGAGTGTGGTAATCCCCAGGGTTCTGTTCTTGGGCCCCTTCTTTTTATTATTTACTTAAATGACCTCCCAAACAGTAACCACGAAGCTGACTACATCATTTTTGCCTTCATTTTTTGTCTTCTGGAAAACATGAATATGGCATTCTCTGTTGCTTCAGATTGGTTTCTCAGCAATCAGCTGAAATTGAATGTCGATTAGACAAAGTTGATGTCGATGAGAGGTATGGAGGGAATAGATGAAGAGGGGCCGGTTAGATTTCTGGGTGTTAATATTGATAGTAGACTATCTTGGAGCTCTCACATAGATGACGTCTGTCACAGTGTATCGCCTTACTTTTACGCATTGAGAGCCTTGGCTGGAGTGGTTTCGAGTAGGGTATTGTGTAGTGTTTACCATGTATTTATAGAATCGAAGGCGCCATATGGATTTTTGTGTTGGGGCCATGATCGTAACGTGAAGCGATTATTTGGTTTACAGAGAAGAGCTATCAGGGTAATGAGTCAACTTGGTTACAGATGTGACTGCAGAAATGCTTTCAGAAAGAAAAAAGTTCTTACTCTCCTTTTTTGTATATATTTCAATGTTTGTTATATGTGCAGTCTCATGTGGGTGAATATAGGACCAACCAAGAAGTGCATGATTATTGTACACGTCAAAGAGGGCAGATATATAGGTACCGACTTCTACAGGATCAAAAAAGTAAAATGCGGGATAGCGTATTACCAGCCGAAATTTTATAAGAAGTTGCTCACCACCGTGAAGATGGGTACATTTAAGAAATTTAAAATTATGGTGAAAGGTTATCTACTGCAAAAATGCTTTCACTCATTGGAGGAATTCATTTCTTGTGATTTTTCTGATTTTCAGGAGTAATGTATTTTTCGTTCAGTTGATTGTAGACGTATGCAAGCATCATTAGTATGTATTAGCATGAATAAACCATTATTATCATTATTATTATTGTGGTCGTTATTGCTTTAACAAAATGACGAATACGTCGGATTGGATGGATCGTGAAATATCAATTCATAGTAACTTGATATTGTAGAAAGAATTTTCGCACATAGAAAATTTGGGGAGAGAATTCAGATTGAAAACATTCAAAGTAATTACATATCATAACAATATGTTTTTGTGATCTATGCTTGGCGAAATCCCAAATCCAAATAAGGTAGAACAATGGCACACAAGAAGACGCTGGGAGCACTGAAAAGGACTTTACAGCATTTGATTCCCAATAGGTTGGGATTGACTTCATATTGAATAATCTGAAGTCAAACTTGAGTATGTCTGGTTGGCATGCCTTTCTCTCTATCTTCCGATGGAGATGATTGAGAGTTTTCATAATCTCATAATAGGTTTATATTTCATATATGTCTGGCATAGAATTGCCCAAAATATCGTCAGTGCTTTTCTACATATTTTTCTTATTGTAGCACGGCAGACAAGTTCGTATGAAAGTCGAACATAACCCGGGAAAATATTCCGAAAAATAAGAAAACTCAATTTCTCTGCTTTCCACAGTCTCTCAATTTCGTTTACTCCTCATGCCAACTTCCTCAACACAAATACGATTTTAATCGAGAAATTTCGTTAATTTATATAATTCGTTCTGTATTCAACGAAGGAAAATCCAATTTAAACCCTAACACTAGCTAGAATCGGTAGCAGAGTTCATTCTTAATTGAATTATGAAAAGTTCACTAAATTTTTATTCAGCCAGCTGTTCGATGTTCCGACTGTTGAACATTGTCAGAATTTTTTTACGGTTCAGTCAAAATGGAAGGAAGGAATTGTCCGTTTCTATGTTCTGATCTCGACATTCCATTTGTCAGAGAGTTTCTGACTAGATTGCGAATTGGGTTTTGATTTTTTTTTATGTAGTGAATTAAATTTCTTGTGTTTTTGAGCAGCAATAGTGGGTTTGGATCGTTTTAGTCATAGTAAGGTAAGATACGAATCAAATTACCTCATATTATTTGAATTTTCCATATAAATTATACATTGTTTGCCGGAAAGGTTAATCCAGACCTTCCTGAATGATAGAAAAGATTGCAAAAACAATAAAGCAACACAGAATCTAGTAATGTGGCTTCATCTACTAATCAAACATACTATTTGTTAGCAAATATCTTAAATTTCGACAGAAATTAATCGATTAATCGATAACAGACTATTTTGACTCGAAATTGAAGCCCGCGGTCTCGACGAAATGTGGTTTCAACAAGATGGTGCCTCTTGCCATACAGCCAGTAAAACCATGGCTTCACTGCGAGAGCATTACAGCGAGCAGATCATTTCAAGCTTCGGACCAGTGAATTGGCGGGCTAGATCATGTGACATCA